>CAUYQV010025522.1:0-11149 GCA_963574575.1 Galagoides demidoff | reverse complement strand
TGGCTATGGGTTTGCTGTAGATGGCCTCTATCAGGTTAAGAAATGACCCTTCTATACCTATTTTCTTAAGTGTTCTGATCATGAAAGGATGCTGGATATTATCAAAAGCTTTTTCTGATTCAATTGAGAGAATTATATGGTCTTTGTTTTTTATTTTTTTATGTAATGTATTATATTTATAGATTTACGTATATTGAATCAACCCAACCTTGAGACTCTGGGATACAACCAACTTGGTCATGGTGTATAATTTGTTTGATATGTTGCTGGATTCTGTTTATTAGGATCTTGGTGAATATTTTTGCATCTATATCTATATTCATTAAAGATATTGTTCTATAACTTTCTTTCCTTGTTGGTTCTTTTTCTGGTTTGGGGATCAGGGTGATATTTGCTTCATTGAATGTCTTGGGAAGTATTCCTTCTTTTTGTATGTTTTGGGAAAGGTTATGTAATATAGGTACTAGTTCCTCTTTAAAGGTTTGGTAGAATTCTGATGTGAAGCCATCCAGTCCTGGACTTTTCCTTTTTGGGGAGATTTCATATAGTTGATCCTATTTAAATACTTGATATATGTCTATTAAACATTTCTGGTTCATTCTGGCCGAGTCTAGGAAGGTGGCGTGTTTCCAAGTATTGGTCTATTTCCTTCAGATTTTCATATATCTGAGAATAGAGTTTTTTGTAGTATTCATTGAGGAGTTTTTGAATTTCTGAGGTGTTTGTAATAATTTCACCTTTGTCAATTCTGATTGATGATATTAGTTATTTTGCTTTTCTGTTTCTGATTAGGTGAGCCAAATGTTATCAATTTTATTAATCTTTTCATAAAACCATCTTTTTGATTCATTGATCTTTTGAATAAGTCCTTTGTTTTCAATTTCATTTAATTCTGCTCTAATTTGGTTATTAGTTTTCTTCTGCTGGGTTTGGAGTTGGAATATTCCTCCTTTTCAAGTTGCTTGAGCTGTCCATTAAGTTGTTTACTTCCTCTTTTTTCATTTTCTTGAGGAAGCCTTCCCTCTTAGGACTGACTTTGCAGTATCCCACATGTTCTGATAATTCATGTCTTTTTCTCATTTTGTTTGAAAAATTTGGTAATTTCCTTCTTAATCTCATCTATGACCCAGTTATCATTCAGCATAAGATTATTTAGTTTGCATGTCTTTGTACGAGTATGAAGATTCCTGTTGTTGTGGAATGCAACTTTTATTCTGTGATAGTATGAGAAAATATAAAGAATAATTTCTATTCTTCTAAATTTGCTGAGTTTAGACTTATAATGTAAGATGTGATCAATTTTGGAGGATGTTCCATGGGCTGACGAGAATAATGTGCATTCAGTTTTGTTAGGATAAAATGTTCTGTAGATGTCTCTTAAGTCCATTTTGTAGGGTCAAGTTTAAGTCCAAAATTTCTTTGCTTAGTTTCTTATTGGAGGATCTATCCAACACTGCCAAAGGGGTGTTAAAATCTCTGACTATTATGGTGCTGGAAGATATCAAATTGTTCATGTCTGTTAGGGTTTCTCTTACAATTTGAGAAGCATTCTGGTTGAGTGCATAAATATTAATAATTGAAATCTCTTCATGTTGAGTGTTTTCCTTAACAAATATGAAGTGACCATTTTTAACTTTCCTTACCTTTGTTGGTTTAAAGCCTAATGTATCTGCAAATAAAATTGCACCTCCTGCTTTTTTTTTCTGATTTCGGTTTGCCTGAATTACAGATGTCCATCCCTTCACTCTGAGGTTATTTTTATCCTTTAAGGTAAGATAAGATTCTTGTATTCAACAGATATCTGGTCTGAGTTTATGTATACTGTCAGCCAACCTGTGCCTCTTTAGAGGACAATTTAAACCATTCACATTGACTGAGAATATTGATAAGCCTGGTAAAATTTTGGGTATCAAGTTTTTCAAAAGTCCAGTAGACATTTTTAATCCTTTCGCCATTGTGGAAGTTGGAATTTGATCAAAAGTTTTTGAGTGAGTTTACTTTTGTGGTGGAGGATTGTGCTGGTTATTATGGAGGATAGGTCTGAGAATATCCTGGAGAGCTGGTTTAGTTAAGGCAAATTTCTTCAACATGTGAATGTCATTAAAGTATTTAATTTCTCCATCATAAATGAAACTTAGTTTAGCTGATACAAGATACTGGGTTGAAAGTGATTTTGTTTTAGGAGATTAAAAGTTGATAACCACCCTCTTCTAGCCTAAAATGTTTCAGCAGAGAGATCCACAGTCATTCTAATATTCTTCCCCTTGTAGGTTATGGTTTTCTTATGTCTGGCTGCTTTCAGAATTTTTCATATTAACTTTAGTGAAGTTAATTATGATGTGCCTGGAGGATGTCTTATTCAGGTTGAGTCATGCTAGGGTGCTGAAACTGCTATCTGAATTTCAGTATCTCTTGTCATGCCTGGGAAGTTCTCCTCGATTAAACCTTGGTGTAAAGCATCTGTGCCTTTAGAAACACCCTCTTCTCCTTTGGGAATTCCTACAAGGTAAATGTTTCCTCTTTTGGAGTGGTCCCACAACTCTCTCTGGGAATGATCCATTTTTGCTGTCTACTTCTCTGCCTCTTTGAGCATTTGGGAATGTTCAAAAGCTTTGTCTTCAATATAAGAGATCCTTTCTTCTGCCTGCTCCATTCTGTTATGGAGGGATTCTACTGTATTTTGAAGATCTTTGAGGGCTGAAATTTCTTGAGTCATTGTGAGTAAATCTATTGAGATTTTGTCTTTGAATTCATCCAATTCTTCAGACAACTTTATAATTACGTCTTGAATTTCTTATTCCAACTTTACTTCTGTTCTGTTAATCTTATTTGCCATCCACATTTTGAAGTGGATTTCTGACATCTCAGCCATTTTTTTTTATGAATAGGGTCTTCAGTTGCGTCTGCCTTATCCTTTCTGGGGGGGGGGAGTGTTGATCTACTCTGATTATTCATGTTGCCAGAGTTTTTCCACTGATTCTGCTCCATGTTTATTTTTAATGGTTTGGCTAGAGAAGCTGATAAGGTGAAATTGGATTGAGGGCTCCTAGAGTTATAATTAACCAGCTCTTTAACAAAGAGCTGGGACTGGTGACTATGGATTTTCCCATACTGTTTTACCAAGGTCCCATTCAGTACTACAGCCTGAGGCTCTGGGGACCTACTTGGTGTGATGGGGCTAGGTGGCTCTGTCTTGTATTCAGTGAGTCTCCATCCTAATGAGTCAGTGGTTTTGGGCTTAAATCTCAGCTGAAATTTCCTTCTTTGGAGTTGCAGCTTGCTTCAGCAGAGATGACATGCAGTTATCAATCTTCTCTCTCAGCCCAGCTCCTAAACTTCAGCTTTATTGGGTTCTTTGTGGCTATTACCTCTCCCTCTGGACAGGAGCTTCTGTTGAAAGCTGGCTCCAATTGGCCATCTTCTTCCTCCCCTCCTTGGTGTATCATTTTCTATCTGGATATGACCTTCAGTAGTTTGAATATGATATGCCTAGGTGTCATAGTTTTGGTATTTATCCTGATAGGTATTCAGATTTTTATTTTTGTGTCTCCTTAATTTTAGAAAATTTTCATGCTTATCTTTGCAAATATTTATTCTGCTTTCCCTCATTTCTTTTTGGGGTATTCAAATTGTATTTGTATTTGAACATTCATTTTGTCTCACTGTTCTTGGATGTCCTATGATTTCCTGGGTAAGGGATTTCCAATGGAGGATATTTCTCAATAATTATATCCTATTCCCAACATTTAGTATGAACACCTGTTAAAGTCCATTGAGAAAAGCATTTAATTGGGTCAACCTCCTAGTGTCTAGGGTTGTTAGAGATTCAATACAGCTGTGATAATTCACACTTGACCTTAGCAATTCATTTTACTAGGAATTCTTACCTGCTTGGCCTGTACTAGGTTAACAGGTGCTCTTGCATAATTTCTTCTTAGAGGCAATAATTTTTCTTTAGACTTTTGAGTTAGCTAGTGGGATCTGGACCTCAGATCTCTGACAAGTTCAAAAAAAGTTATTTGCAGATTTTCCAGGATTTTTTGTCCACCTTTCTTCAACTTAAGCTAAAGCCTGTAGTTCTGCATTATATTTTAAAATTCTTATAAAAGTTTACAAAAATTATAATGTACAAATCTTAGGTTTACATGTTTTTATTTCTAAAATTTGATAAACAAATAAACCTGAGAGATTTTAGTTGTACAATTTTGACAAGCCTGAATACCACAAATCTATGTCCCTATACTGCTGTGGGACATTTCTACATCCCTACACCTTCCTCATCAGGTAGCTTATGATCTGCCTTAAATTATCATAGGTTAGTTTTGCCTATTAGAAAACTTGATTTAATTCAGGAGGACCTCACCTAATGTGCATGATGCAATGATACATTTCAAAACTATTAAGAAATGAGTATAATTGTGATGGATGTGCTACCAGTTCAATGTAAGCATTTCATATTGTATGTTGAAGCAGTACCCTGAACCCCATAAATGCATCAATGTACAAAGTTATGATTTAATAAAAGCAATTAAAAATAAAACTTGATTTAAATGGAATAATACAATATATTTTATTTTGTATCTTTTTTTTGGCTTTACAACAATCTAAATGTCTTTGTTTTGATACAACCATATAATTATACAAAATTAAAATATCATATAAAGTACCTTTATTTCCTAAACCATGTAAAATTATTTCTGCCCTGATGCTCTCAATCTTTAGTATATATTTTCTACCAAAAAGCACATTCTTTTATAGAGAATGCTATCATCAAAATAATATAACTAATAATAATATTACATCCATCTCATCATCAGATTCCCATTTAATTTTACCAATTTATGTTCCATAAAGTCCTTTATGATAGAAAGATATAATTCAGAATCATATATAGGATTTAGTTGCCTTGTCTCTTACTCTCTCTTAGCCTGGAACATTTCATTACTTTTTCTTTTACTTTCATAACTTTGGCACTTTTGAAGATTATAGGCAGATTATCTTTTAGAATATTTCTTAAGTTGTGTTTGTCATGATCAGATCCAGGTCATGCATCTTTTGCAGAAATTGCAAAGGTTCACCCCATGCAGGAATCCTCATTTCACTCATCTTAGTACCCAACACCCAAGCCACAAAGCACACCACCCTGCCAACAATGTCAGCCTGCCTCCATTTGGGTGGCCACTTTCCTTGCAGGGCCATCTCACTGCAGAGGTACCCTGTGGAGCTGGAGTCTGAAAGCTACATATAGAACTCTGATGCCCAGTTCTGGGCCACCCTCCTGCATTGATAGCCTTCACATTCCACTTGAGCTCTAGCAGCACATTTCAGGCTGTCCCCAACAGACAACTTCTTCACCTTATCCAAGCTTTGAAATCCCAAGCCACGCTGACCCTGTGTGTTGATGTCCTTTTCATCCTCCTGAGGCTCTGATCCTCTGCTTTGAACCTACATGGTGGAGGTATACTGAGGCTATTCATACCTTGATTGGCTTCTGACAGCCCACACCAGACTGGGCACCATCCTCAATGTTCTGAATATATGACTCCCCCACCATACACATGTATGCCCTTTTCACCTCTCCTGGGGTGAAATACCTTCTACCAGGTAGCATATCCACGTAAACATTGCCCTCGCTCTGCTTGGGCTCTGATACTCCATGCCAAGCCACAGCAACTCAGGCTGGCTTCCTATTCCTCCTAGGGAGCCTGAGATGCTACCTACAGCCCCCAGGGCCTGCTTAGGCTTTAGTAGCACATGCTAGATAGTTCCTTCACTGGGACACCACTCTCAGCTTTCCAGTCCATTGCCTGGCTATGCTCCATCTCTTGCACAACTGCCTCCTCACCTCTGTTGGGATCTGATGCAAAAGTCAGATCACCACTGTGCAAAGATGCCCTCTTTACTGTGCTGTTGCCCAGACACTGGGAGTGAGCTGACTCTGATGAGGCATTTACACCTCCCTCAGGCCACATGAGTTGTGATATAGTCAACTAGTGATACCCCTACATGGGCAATTTCTCCATCTTTTCATCTCTAACACCTGAATGAAACATACCTTTACATTCTCAGCCCTGACCTCATATCCAGGATGCTTTCCTCTGTGAGTGCCCCTCATCCCATTCACTTGTGACACTTGGCATAGTTCTTTGTGTCTCCTGTCCCCCAGATGATAGCATGGATGCTTTCCCTAGTGCCACACGTAATGGCTTTAGCACTCAGTTGTTCAGAAGGGGAGGAAAAAGGAAAAGGAACAATAATGAGGCTGTTTGGACTGCTCATTATCTGTTGTTGAGCATTTTCACTTCTGCAAAATAATTCCAGCTGTGTTTTCTCTTTCTCTGAGAAGGCAACATCCAGATGCCTCCCTTTTCTTGCAGCTGGAATGCAAGTATGAAACCATTACATGCCCACCACATGCTCATTGATGAAACTGGCATTGAGAATTTTGAGAACACAGGTTAATAGGGACTCTACATTTTTATAGTGTGGTTCATGTTTTGGTGGGGCACGTGGCCTCCCCTGGTGGCTTCAGTGGTGTGATTTCCAGTGGCACTGATTTAAAGGGGCTGGTACAGAAGTGGTCCCAAGACTTAGTTCTGATTTCTTTCACACTTGGGTGGGGCAGTAGCAATTATAGCAGTTACATCCCCAACCCTTCTACAGCTTGGTGTTGGGCAGCCTTCCTCTGACTGTGGGAATACTTTCTCCTATAGTAACATAATCATGCAGTCAGTCTCCTCAGCCCAAATCAACGTCAGTCTCTTAAAACTAGTAATAGGGCAGCACCTGTAGCTCAAAGGAGTAGGACGCCAGCCCCATATGCTGGAGGTGGTGGGTTCAAACCCAACCCCAGCCAAAAACTGAAAAACAACAATAACAACAACAAAAAAAAAACTAGTAATAAACAAATTTGTCTGTTCATATTTTATTTAAATGGCTAAGACTGAATAAAAAGAGAAATCTAAACCTTTTGTAAGCATATTTGGTGAGTGAACATTCACAGCAGATCAATTCTGTCTCTTCTCAAAGTGATTTGGTCAATCCCCACTAACCTTCCAAAATGCCAAATAAGCTGATCTTAAGTTTTTTTCAGGTTTCATCCATTATTATTCTTTTTCACATATCCTACTTCCTAGGAGACTCATTTTTTAACTTTGCCACTTCCCTGCCTTCACACATGTTCTTTCTTCCATGTGGCCAAATCAGGAGACTCTTTGGAGTCTTGTTTTCAGTCTATTTAGAATTAAACATTTCCTCTGATAAACTTTCCTGGGGATTTTTGTGTGTATCAGATATTCACCAGTTTGCTTCATAAATTCCTTGAGTCACTACATCTTATTTATTGTTGTATCTTTTAAATACTGAACAGGACTGCTTGGCTCAGAAGAGAGTAATGAACAAAGTTTCCTTCTGTCTGAGAGAAGACATGCATTTGTAAAAAGACAAAGGCACTAGGAGACCGCAAAAATAACTTACTCCTGGTGTTATAGAGTCTAAAGAACATATGGTATATGTTACATGTGTTTTGTGCCATGAGAAAAGGGGATGTTCATTTAATCTACATTTATTAACCCTTTATTATGTGCCAGATATAGTACCAAGCATAAAGTAGGCATGACCCCTGCCTTCACGGAATGTGGTGGGAATTTAATTATTTATTATATTCAACGAGTGCTCACTGAGGATTCACGAGTGTAAAGGGCTGTACAAGGCAAGACCTCTAACCTTGTGGCATTTATAGTCCTATGGTTTAGACAGTAATCACTGGCAAATTCTTCATGTTAGAGATAAGACTTATGGTGGGCTTAATGTGTTTTTAAAGAGTTATAAGGGAAGTTCCTTTTCTTTGCTTTTTTAAAAATTATAGAATTAGAATGAACAAAGACAATGCTTTGAATGGAGTTTGAGAGCAAAAAGAAACATAACCCCTTACCCTCAGAGGGAATAGGAACTGGAGGGTTGATGTGGTATTGTGGGAGGGGCATGCAACCATGGAGGGCTGGATAGGACAGCTCACTTAACCACATGGACTCTGGCATGTAGACAGCTGTGATAGGACAGTGCCTCAGGAATGCTGGTTTTCTGCTTCATGGAACATGTTTCCCACATGAGCAGTGTTCCGTACGTGAAAATTAATTGTGACATGATGAGCTATGAGAACTTGTTTCAGACAAAGAAAATAATAGCTCTTGGAAACACATCATAAGGGAAAATTATGCACCTTGGGTGATAGACTACATAGTCTCAGCAGCTGAAGGTTGAGCAGCTTAGTGGGCATGTGATTCTGCTCTCTGGTTGTGTGAGCTTTCTTGTGCCAGGCCTTCAGGAGGAAGTCACAGATCATCAGCATGTCCTGTGACCAGTCCCTTCCCTATCTCTCCTGCTTTAATTCTCATAACAGTAGAGACTACAGTCTAATTTTGACCATGATCGTTAAATTTAGTTCCCCAAGATCATTGTGCAATTTCTACCCTAGACTCTCTGGCCACACTTCTCCTGAGATCACCTTCCCATTTCATAACTGTGAAATTCCTATTGGACATTTTTTAAACTTTATTCAAATTAATATGAGGGCACAATATTTAGGTTACATTGTTCTCTCTTCCAGGGTAAAGTTCCATTTGTAGAAGAGCCCTTTACCCAGAGGGCATGTTATACACCCTCACAATGTGCACATTAGGTGCCATCCCGCCTCCTGCCCTCCCTCCTGCCATATATCCTCCCCACTCCCTACTGCCACTTCCCTCTACTCCTGAACTGGATTTTATTATGGTTTTATTGTTCTTATGAACATGTAATTGTTTATATATTGATTTCATATTAGTATAGAGTACATAGGATGTTTACTTTTCCATTCTTGTGAGACTTTACTGAGAAGAATGTATTTTGACTCCATCCAGGTAAATGTGAAAGATGTAAAGTCTCCATCTTTTTTAATGGCTGAATAATATTCCATGGTATATACCACAGTTTGTTGATCCATTCATGGGTTGATGGGCATTTAGGTTGCTTCTGTGACTTGACAATTATGAACTGATCCACAATAAACATTCTACATTCTAGTGCATATGTCTTTGTTGTAAAATGATTTTTCTTCTTCTGAATAGATACCTAATAACGGGATTACAGGGTCAAATGGAAAGTCTACGTTTAGATCTTTGATAACTCTCCATACTTCTCTCTATTGGACATTTAAACTACATTTTAGGTATTTTAGGGCTAACACTACCTAAAATCTTTTCTGACATTCCAAGGAAAAGTTGAAGATGACTAAATTTGTCCATTCATTTTTACCCTGTGTTGATTTATAGTGCTAACATTGTTATACCTAATTGTGGCTATTTGTTTATATATACTTTTTGCTTGCTAGACTATAACTTTGAGAATAGGGATGTTTTCATCATATATATCTTTATAATACAACATATAATTAGCACAGTGCGTGAAAGACTAGAAATATCTGTTGTTTTTTATTGTAAAATTGAACAAATGGGTCACAGCTTAGATCACCATTTTTTAATTTTTTTTTGTTGGATAGCATACATTCTTCTTGGGTGAGGGAGGTTGTTTGTAGAAGTTCAGGGCTCACTGTAGCTCAAATCCTTTGAAGAAATGCATGTACCTTTAAAAAAGAGAATTGGATGTACAGACTTTGACACTTTGATATATAATTTTAGATGGAAAAACAACATCACAAAATTCTATTTCTTGAACATTTTGGTTTCTTGAGTACCTCTGAATCCTTACATAAGGAAAAAAATATGACCTCTGAAAATAATTTATGGATAAATGGATAACTTCAGGGAAAACACAATACCCAATTTTTGGTTTGCCAGTGATCGTTAAAAAGTGTTACACAAAAGAAAACAATCACTGTATGAGACTTCCTGCCCTGCCATAAACATTGAAGTTTTAATAATGGCTTATTGATGCTTGCTGAAAATAAAGGACATTCCGTGATAGGACTGGATGTCCATGCAGGACAGTGACTAGCACATAGGGAACAAGTTGTTCTAATCTACTTGCTTCAAGTAGCTTCTATTACTCCAGTGAATAAAGTTAAAAAAATATATAATTAGGTCAGAGTGCATAGCCAGAGACAAGCAGCTGTTCTTTTTAATTCTTTTATTGGTCTCATTATGTTATATATAAACTAAATTAAATACAGAAGAAACAAAACTGAAGGAGTTTTGTTTATTGTTGTTAATCTACTCAGAACAATGCAGGTTGTGTAAAAGGATTTAGTGCATTATCTGTCACTTCTTCCAGATAATTATGTGTAGGAACCAAAGAACCAAGAGGATTGACATACTTCCAAGGCTTTCATTCACCTTTGCCATTAGGAGACTTAGAATGTGTAGCCTGAATTTTCTGATAAAATCACCTTTTCATCTTCTAAAAGACCACACAGACATAGAAACACACATACACACACACTCCTTAAAAATAACGTGAAAACATATCAATACAACTTCTGTCTTCCTGGTTGTCTACAGCTAGAGTACAATTTTCTAAACAGACTTATATCTCTCATAATCCTCAGACGGACTTCATGATGGAGCAGTTAGTGCCAGGTGCCTTGCATTATGTTCGGGAGCCTCATCGTCAGCCCCAAAAGGAACAAGGGGGTAACTTCTGTGTCCAGACTTATGTGTGAATCCTGAGCATACCTGCTGTCTCCTCATTTCCCCAGTCCTGTGGGGTTGGGTGGCTTCTGTTTCTTGGTTATGGACCAAACAGTATAGGTAAGAAATGTTCTCCCTTACTCTTACCCAATACCTGTTCCTATCAACAATGTTCTATGTGGCCAGCTGGAGGGTTGACAATGAGGGAGAGAGGAGAGGTTGGCTTGGATTGCTCTTGCCTCTTACCTACATTTCTTGATATTTGATTTAGAAATTGAAGTTTGATGGTATCTATAAATATTTATTTATTGGTTTTAGATGAAATAAAAATGTCTCTCCTTAAAAAATGGCTGTATGTAATACATTCCTTTTGGAAAGACATCTGGAGAACACTTAGAGAACTAAAAATACACCTGCCGTTTGACCCTGCAATTCCTTTATTAGGTATATTCCCAGACAACCAAAAATCGCATTACAACAAAGATATTTGTATCAGAATGTTTATTGTAGCCCAATTCATAATT
>CAUYQV010025517.1:0-10896 GCA_963574575.1 Galagoides demidoff | reverse complement strand
CCCCCCCCCCCCCCCCCCCCCGGCCGCGGCGGCCGGGGGGCGGGGGCCGGCCCCCCCCAAGCCTTGTATTAATTAAGAGGAAATAATGGAAAACCAAGGGATGGTTCAGGAGATTAAAAACTAGTGATTGGATTTCATCTGTTGACTTAGGTGACCAATGTTAAGCGCACACACAGGAGGCACACACACTCATCCACACCCTCACACACACACAGAAGGCATCCTTGAATTGTCGATGGGTTTTCCATCTGCATAAATTCCCTAGCCTGGGGGCCTGCCGCAGCTCTTGCTTGGCTGTGTTCACAGAGTCCTGTCTGTGGATGCCTCCAGGTTCTGTGAGCCCTCCTACCAGTTTACAACCTTACAAGGGTGTTTTTCTACCAGCAGAACATTGGCGATAAATGTCTATTAGTCAAAATAACTACGGCAGTTTTATAAGGCCTGTGAGTGCAGATTTCCCAGTCTGCTTCTCCTTAAATTACTAAGAATGCAAAAATAGCCAATAGTTTGACCTCTTAAATCACAAATTGGATAGGCTTCCCATTAAAGTATATTGTAAATGTGTTTCCCATTATTTAGCTCATTTAGCATGTTCAGCAGAAAGCGTTCAAATGTTTTAAGCTTTTTTTTTTTTTAATTTCACAGAAGGCATTAAATGATTTTTCAAGCCAGCAAGGGATATTTAAAAGACCATAATACAATTGGAATATTGCTAATAGTTCATCATAAACTATTCACATAAAGGATAAAGGATATAAAAGATGCAATAGACTCAGAAATTCTTGTTTTTTTTGTGTTAATCATCAGGATATTTGTTACTATAGGAAGTCAACATAGCATTTTTTTTTTTTTTTGCAGTTTTTGGCAGGAGCTGGGTTTGAACCCACCACCTCTGGTATATGGGGCCGGCACCCTACTCCTTTGAGCCACAGTCACTGCCCTCAACATAACTTTTTTAATTTGGAAAATTATGAGACTATATTAACTCCTTAGAGTGAAAAAGAAGTAGCTGTAATTAAGGTTTAAAATGTAAAATTATTACTTTTCTTGTTAAAGAGATTATCAGCACTAATTAAAATTATTTCAAAGCCAACATAAACTTCAAGTGCACGTGTATTTCATATTGATATCAGAATATGGCATGCTGATTAGTAAATGTGGGCATATCTATCAGATTTATTTTCTTTCCTAAAGTAGGTTGATGGATTTTATATTCAACTTTGTTTTCCTGATAAATATTTTTAAAGCCTAAGGCAATGCTCCCATTTTAAACAGTAGTCTTCTCTGTGTTAATTTCTAACTTTACTTTGGATTCTATTGGACTGAAATATCTGGTGTCTGAGTTACCAAGTCTTCTTCCTAACGGTGATGTACCCGTCACAGACATCTTTGGCAGAGCTCTGACACAGATCACAACGTTAAAGCGACCTATCACTGTGAATTTCCATCAAGTGCATGGAGTTCATAGGTGTATTAACTATCTGAAAAGAGAACCTGGCAGAGTAGCATCAATTTGAGTATCTTCATTACACAAAATGAAGATCTTGCCCACATCCAAGTATTTCACTCAGTACATTTTAATGTGATTTTAAGACGAGGGATATTTAAAGGGTGTGTCAATTTAGCTTGCAAAAACCATAGAAGATTATTTAAGTCAATTCTGTAGTCTGTAATTCACTTATGATATATATTTAAGAAAACACATGAAGAGGATGTACTTAGTATAATTTGCAAAGAAACCTTCCTTTTCTTAACAGATAACAGACCTTTATTTTTATATGGCTATTTCTGTCTTTTCAATATCTTATGTTGCCTTAAATAAAGCTAGTGCAGTGAGAATAGCTGTTTATTGTATAAGTAGGTTCTACTTGAGAAGAAAGCACTTAGCTTGATATAAAATATTATCATTAAAAAGTAAACCCTAAATTAAAAGTAAGGAAGCCTCTCCCTTTTACTTCTCAGCTTGAGAAACGTGAAATGGCTTATAATAAGCCAGAGGAAATGAGAGCCGTGATGGGAGAGAGCGGCACGCGGGTGGGTGATAACGGCCAAGCTTGCCTGCAGTTTGTTGATGAGCCACACGGAGTGCAGCGAGCCTGTATTTTATTTCAGAAAGCATGACATAAAGGTAAAAATGTGTTCCATTAAAATCAGATTCCAAATGTGTTTCATTAAAATGAGATTTTGCAAGCTATCCAGATGATGTGTATGTCCTTGTAGATAGAATACTGAAACATGTAAAGTTTCTTGATGAATAGGTAAAAGTTGCTGGTGTTTCTTTTGGCTATTTATTATCTGTATGGAGTTCCTCCTTTTGGAGGTTCATAAGAGAGGGTGGAAACCTTGAACAAAAAAATGATCATAGCCATTAGTGTTTAATCCATTTTCATCTGTGAAAAGAAGGCTAGAAGAGAGGGAGAGGATTCAGCAGCTTTCAGCGACCCAGTCCCCATTAGTGTTAAGTCAAGAACAAAAGCACTAAGGAGCCGGAGCCCGACAGCACTGCGGTTAACGAAACACTATTCTGCAACAGAGATGACCCATCGATTCTCTGTTTTAAAGCAAAATGCTTTTATTGCTCTTATAATAAAAGAACACTGATATTATTTTAAAGCAATTTGGATCTAAAACATATATAACAACCCTTTCCATCCTCTTCCTTCCATTTTCCCTCCTCTCCCCCTTTCATCTCAAATCTGAATTGTGGTTGTGTAAGAAAAAGCTTTTGAGTTTTGTTAACACATTTAAAATGTGTCTTACGATTTCCACCCACTTCCCACATGCACTTCGTCTTAATGAAGTGGATTTTCATTACTGGGATAAACAAATAGCCTGCTAGAGTTCTAAAGGATTTCCCAATACTACTGTGCAGACGGGTGTAGGATAAAGTGAAAAACAAGTTGGAACAATATCTATGTAGCTTTCTCTTTATTATTCTCTTTTATTATTAACTGTATAGAAATCCCTTGACAAATTCAGCAATCTTGTGGTGCCAATGCACACTTTACTTAAATTAGAAGGTAACTAGTTTAATCGTTTTATGGAACATTTTAGTTTATTTCATTCCTATTTTTGTTTTCAAATCTTAAATTTAAAATACCACATGCCTTGCACTTCAAAGTCAATACCTTAACTAGAAATTAACCAAACCATAAGGAAGTTTAATCCTAGTGTGATTACTATATTTCCATTCCTGAAACTTTAAAAATAATATTTGAAGATATAAGGCATAATGACAATGATTAGAAACTAGGATTTTGAACTGTTGGTTTCATAATGTACAACCAAGAGGGCTATAAGAAGTCGCTTAACCTCTTTGTGACTCAGTTTTTTCCAGTATAAAATGGAAAGATGAATACTTACCTTATAGAATTTTGGTAAAAGTTAAAAGGGCACTTAACAGAGTTAGTAACATAAAGCACTTGGGGGTAATTAATGATGTAGTTTGCTCCATCTTAAGGGAAGATGGGTGGATTCGTGAGGGACAGGTCCGTGAGCAGACAAGGAAAGGCCTATAAAGGTCTCTTTACTACAACTTGCATCTGAGAACTGCAGGCAAATTGTTGTACCTGCTGTCTCTGTGCATGTGAGTGTCATTAATAAATCATATCATTGAGCACTGAGATTCTCTCTTTTGTACCACTGACTAACATCTCTATGTGGACACCAGGATGGGGTTAACATGGCCGCTTACACTGCTGGTGCCACGTGTGTGAACTGACTTATTGCTGGGACTGTTCTCTTTGTCCTAACTGTCTCTGAGATGATCAAGGGCCTGATGGTGTCTACTAAAGTGATCCTCAACACGTGAAACAGTGAAGTGCAGAATGAATGGATATTTCTTTGTTGATAAGGGACTTGTCCGTCTTGCGTGCTGCAGAGTTCTTCCTGTTGAAAAGAGGAATGGATAAAGTGACCATGGCATCCCTCATTTCCACAGGGAGAAAATTAGTTAAAATTCCAAAAACAATTGCATTTATTGAGTCCACAAACAAAAAAATCTAGAAAAATCCTAAATAGGGAAATAAGTATTCCGTGTTCTAGTTTGACTACTAATTTCCTGTAAACAAGTCATTCTATCTCAGTGTAAGTTTTTCATACATAAACTTGAAATTATGGATTGTTTAAGCTCCTAGGTCCACAGTTCCAGTAAAATTTAGCCGCAGCACAGAAAATGTACCAGTAACTAATGCAGGTCTATTAATGGTCAGCCTACTCATCTTCCAAACATACTTTGAGACATGATTATCCCTCCTCTGATTAGGGGAAGAATCCTGTGTTCCCAGCCATGTTATGCCTTGGAGACAATTTTACCTACTGGCTGGCACTTAGTATCTGAGATTGTTGGATC
Source organism: Galagoides demidoff (assembly GCA_963574575.1). NCBI lineage: Eukaryota > Metazoa > Chordata > Mammalia > Primates > Galagidae > Galagoides > Galagoides demidoff. Next base: position 6,545 of record CAUYQV010025517.1, on the reverse strand, counting down.
ATATATAATGAATGAGAATGGCATTCAACAATTCAGAGTTTACAATGCCAGTGTTTACATATTTTATTCAACTTTTATCTGGAAAAAAAAATCTGGAAATCTCATGAAAGAAAATGTTTTCTTTGTTGGTTTTTCAAGCACATAAAACTGTAATAAAACACAGTCAATGGAAAACAGCCTTTGGCCTGAGACTTTTCTCGGCTTCCTAATTTTAGTCAGCTCAAAAGCTTGTCTTACACAATTGTGGAAATAGTGACTGTGGTGTTAGACTAATCAAGAGCTGTAGAAAGACCAGAATGCATAAAATAAGTCATGAAGTGCTTTTGAACTTTCATGTAGGTTTGAGTTTCAGTTCATCATGGTGATGAAAAGTCCAGTATGTTTAGATTTTATGTAATCTGATTCATCAACCATATTAGAATTCAAGTTTTCTGTTCCTAAAATGTAACTGTCTTTGCCTCATGCCTTTCCTTCAAAACACAAGAAAAGTACCTATCGTTGTATATATCAACATTTAAAATGGAAATTATTTGATTTTTTAAACTGATTAAAATGCTCCCCATTATTATAAAGTTATATATTGTTGTAATCAAATACTTGCAGGGGAGCATAAGTGCAATGCTGTTCCCTAGGAATTTGATAAAATATTAGTGTAGTCACATTAAGAGGAGTTCATTCCTTTTCTAAATGAAAAAAATTAAGGAAATAATAACAGGTGCTGGCCTAGGTAACAGTCTCTTGTGATTATAAACATAACAGTGAAGGGTTTAAATGGAAAACCTCTTAAGTGCTGGAAGTGTTGGGAGAGCAGGTTGAAGATTAGAATTAGAATTCACGTGGGAAGGCAAGAGGTAAACTCTTTACCATAAATCATCTAGATACTTAATTTGAAATCAAACATGAACCTGAACATGTGTCATATAATCTGGCTAAATACACCTGGGTTTTATTAAGATGGTGTGAGCCAAAGACCACAATGTTTCAGACAAGCTGCAGCAGATCCTCTGCTAAAGAGAAAAACAAACGTACTATATACGTCTTGCTCTTGGAAAACAAACCCCCAAACCCCAATGCACTGACTTTGAGTAATTAATGTACTGATCTCCCAAACACGCATATTCTATTTAGAAATCAGTGTAAGGTAGCGTTTAACAGCGTACGTTTTAGCATCATACAGTCTCAGGATCAAACTGTGACGTTTCCACTACTAGCTGTATGCTTTAAAGCAGATCACTCATCACTTTAGTAACTTCATCTGAAAGCTGAGCAATACTGTAGTCCAGTGTTATAATCTTGTGTAAAGTAAACACAATGTGTGTAAAACGCTTAGTACAAGACTGGACACAAAAGAAGTAATTACAAAATGGTTGCTTTTATTTTTATTATAAATTGAGCATTAACTTAGTTCTATTTGGACTCTTAATTTATGGAAATGGGATACTTAGTTAAAAAACCAGAACCATAACTGTTCCCAATGGCCACATCATGCATCCTAGCAACTACAACACTGCAACTCTTGAAGAGATTTTGTGATACATTTTGGTAAATGTTATTTTGCTGTCGTTCCCTACTGATCGAAAGATTACAAATAACTTGAATATGTCCTTTGTCCATTTTATCCCATTTCTTGTTTTCTTCTCTGTTCTCATCTACTCCTCTGCTTCTCTCCTTCTCTTCCCTGCCCCTCCCCTCTCTCCACATGTGTGCACACATTTTCTATTTATTCTAAAACAATTGAAAGTAAGTTGGAAACACCGTGCTGCTGTCTACTAAATTCTTCAGTGCATATGCCTGCAAATATGGGAATTCCCTTACATAATCTCGGTATAGTTATCAAAATCAAGAAAGGTTAACAGTGACACAGTACAAAATCCAATCCACAATTCACATTCAAATTTGATGGATTGTTTCAATGACATCCTTTACAGCTATGTTGTTCCAAGTCCAGGATTCCATCCAGGATCATCCATTATATTTTGTTTCCACTGCTTGTTGGTCTGTAATCTGGAGCAGTTCTTTAGCCTCTTCAAAAAAATCTTTCTTGACTTTGAAATGTTCAAAGAGTACAGGTCTGTTATTTTATACAATATCCCTAAACCCCACCCCCCCCATTTCTTGTGATTGGATTTAGCTTATGGCTATTTTGGCAGGCATGCCACTAACATAATACGAAAGCCTTCTCAGTATGTCTTACTGGGAGCCACATAATGTTAATTTTTCACACTACTGATGATGTTGGATTTGATGACTTTGTTAAGATGGAATTTTGCAAGTCTCTCAACTGTAATTTATGGAGATAAATTTGATGCTAGAATAGAATATTGGGAAAATGCTAGCCAGGGTCTTCTAAGCCCATGTTGGCTTCAATCCTTGCCAGGCCTACAGCACCCAGTTGCAGCAAGAATCCTGACTTAAATCAGTTTAGAAAAAAATCCCTTCTTTTCACATATCCAGTCACCCAAAATATGGGATCAAAGTCCTCAAGATCCACAATTTCCTAGGTGATAGGTGATCAACCTGGCTTTTATCTGACCTTAATTAGTTCCTGAATAAAATTTGTTTTGACCCTTTAACTTCTGTTCAGATTTGGTTTTCTTTAACAATACCTAAAATATTCTCCTCTGTATCTCTATAATTTTTAAGAGTTTTTTTTTGAGTGTTTAATAAAAAGTTTATTTCTTCGATTTTTTTTTGAGTGTTTAATGAAAAGTCTATTTCTTCGATTTTTTTTTTGAATGTTTAATGAAAAGTTTATTTCTTCAGTGATGGAAGTATCAGCATAACTTCTGAACATGGAAAAAGACTTTAACTTGCCAAATACAGGTACCAGGGGGTTACTGAATAGATAAACTGAGCCCTGGCATAGGAACTGTAGCCTGATCGTAGAGTCCTGTGTTCTTAATTCAGATTTTCCACCTATGATTTTTATTCTTTAATGGAAAAGAAATTCAAGTAGGTGTAGTAATTAGATCTGGAGACCCCTGGAAAATATGGCTTAGTAAAATGGAAAGTGAGGGAGACATCTTTCCTTGGAGGTTGAATTTCCCTTTGGAATGAGTCTCTCACAGTAACAAAGCTGTTACTCCCTCTCCTTTCCTTCTTCATTCTTCCTGTGGAAGGAGAAGTGAATTCTGATTTAGCAAGTTTAAAGAGAGAAATTAGGAATGCCCCTACTTTTTACCTTTTTTTTTTAGAGGAAGCTGCTCAGATGAGTCAGACATTCTTCTCTGCAACTCAGTGCTGTAATTTTTGTAAGGGGAACCCTCAATCCTACATAGAAAGACCTGTGCTTGTTCAAATAAGTGCCAGAGAAGATAAGTCCAATTTTTGGACACAATTCTAGAAAACCCAGAGTGGCTACACAGCTCTACCACATTCTCCAATATCATCTTTATTACCTAAAAAATACTATTATAATCTCTTTCTCATACACCTCGGAGTGTTTGTGGACAGAAAAATGACATATGGAACAGAATACAGCACCCAGGTATAGACGGGAGTGACCAGCTGTGGTTCGAATGTGTTCTCCAAGTTCATATGTTAGAAACTTAATCCCCAATGCAACAGAGTGGAGAGGTCAGACCTGCAAGAGGTGGCTAGCTCACAAGGGCTCGGCACTCACACATGGATTAATGCTGCTGTCACAGGAGTGTGTTCGTCATCCCTGGAATGGGTTCCAGATACAAGAGTCTGGCCCACTCTTGCTCTCTCATGCTCTCTCGCCTTTCACCTTCAGCCAGGGGATGATACAGCAAGAAGGGCCTCCTCACTGTACATGGTCCATCTGATGCACATATGGACTTCCCAGGCTCCAGAATTGTGAGGAATAAATTTATTCTTTCTAGGTTACCCAGCTGTACGTCTCTTTAGACACAAAACAGACTAACACATGACCCCATACATAAAAGAAAGGTGCCACACAAGAGTACTTCATTTATGGCTAGTTTTGAAAATTAGTGGGTAAAGTATAATGCAAAAATTGGTCATATATATGGGAGATATTAGAATTAGATCCTCAATTCACACACTATATAAAAATAAATTCTATGTACAGTAAAGACTTAAACAACAAAGGCATGGCTATTAAACTTTTATTAGAAAATATAGGAAGATAATCTTTAGAACCCGGGTGGGCGTACTGTAACAGAAGTAAAGGTATAGAAAAGGTCAACCACATATTTTGGGAGTTGTCTCTGTGAATCCCCCACCCTTTGGGGGAATTAAAACCTTCATTCCTGCCCGAGGCCACTAATCTAAGGTCAGAAAAGTGTTCTTTGCTATTTCTTTTCCAGTATCTTAAACCACAGGAGATGTCTCAACAGAATTGTCTGGACAAAGGTCCCTAGATCTTTATCCCAGAGATAAGGTCAATGGAAACAACCAATTATAGTTAAACAACAGTAGCCTAAAGCCATGACATATAATACTGGGTGTGTAGACCCAGGTTTGCACAGAAAAAATAAAAATCCTTTTTAAAAGCCCTATATTCTGCTTAAAGACAGGACAGAGGCCTTTTAAGATGCTAGCCTACTGCCCTCCTTACTTGCCGGCAAATTAATAAACTTTTTCTCCTTTTTCTCGAACCACTTGTGCTTGCTCTATATTCTCTGTCCTCACTGATATGGCCTCAGAGACAAATATCAAAGGTTCAGTAACAGTACAGAGCTGTTTCTTTAGTCACAGAGAAGCAAGCTATGAAAGACTAACTGATGACTCCCTACTGAACCTTGAGTCACAGCACTCTAGATAGACATACTCTTATCTGACAATGCAAGTGTTACTTTTTTTTGCATTATTATTATTATTATTATTATTGCTCAATATTTTGTTACAGCAATCATCTGATTTCTTTTCTGAATGTATTTGTTTATTCTTTATGAGGTTTTGGTTTCTAGTCCTTATCTTAAACGTTGTTATTGTCATTACTTTTTAAGCATTTTTATTTTTGTGAAGGCAAAAAGTGGAAACCAAATAAACACATGTATATGTATAGAGGAAATAGACAAAAAGACTAATTGATGATTAATAGTTAAAAATACATTGAAATAAAAATATCCTCATAAAAGACATCGTATAATTATAATGAAAACTAAAATGTCTGTTTATCAAAAGACAACATATATAGTATAATGAAAGATGTCCATATATAGGTAGAAATCATTTCCAATATATATAATAAATCATCAGAACCTATAATCATTGCAAAGATTTTTATGAATAAATAGGAAAAAGATAAACCGGACAGTATAAAAATGAGGAAAAGGATTGAACAGTTACTTGGCAAAAAACACAAATGGGCAATAAACGTAAAAAGAGATGAATAGTGTCATTCATAATTAGGAAGTACAAACTAAAACCACAACTTACAGCATCATCATTTTACACATTACGATTGTAGAGTAATAGAAACTCTTAAGGGGTGCTAATGCAAGTGTAAATTGGTATAGCCACTCCGGCAACTGTGTGTGATGCCTACCAAGTAAGGCTGAAGATTTATATATTCTATAACAGAGTACCTCCATTTCAAGGTATATCTGACAGAAGCTTCTGCACAAACTCACCAAAAAGTGAGATACTATTCACATTATACTCTATGTGAGAAGCACCTCCTGGAATTACATGAGTAGGAGTGGGCTATTTACCTTTGATAGCAAAATACCAAACAGCCAAAATGTCCATGCACAGTAAAAAAGATACATGTTATGTTATATTAATGTAGCTAGGAAAATAAATAAGCAACAGCTACATAAAGCAATATGAATGAAGATCAGAATCATAATGAGTAAAAAAAACTTATTTGTAGTATAATTTCATTCATGCACATTTCAAATATACAAATCAATAGCGTAGTGTCTATTATTTTACATAATAAAACTATAAAAAACTAAACTGAAAAATAGTGAGTTTAAAAGATACACTTTCATTATATTTCAGTTCATTGTGGAGCTAGTAGTATGTTTAAAAGAGCTAATTTTTATTATACAAGAGTTCATTTTTTACTAATTTGTTAAGAATTTTATTTTTAATCTCAAACATATGTAATTTCTCAAAATAATTATTCATCATTTTTTAAGCTTATAACCATTTTTAGATGTTCTGCTAGTTTGATATTGTATTTTAAGGTAGACATGATCTAATTTTTATTGTGGTGGATTAATATTTAGCTATTTAATAATATTGCATTACTTAATTAAGTCTATAACCTATTTTATGCTTTTTCTCAGGATTTGATATCTGGCTAATACTACTTCACAAAATAGATTTGATATTTTCTTTACTCTAGGATTGACTTAAACACATAATATTAGGTTATTAAGCATAAGATATCTAGTTCCCTTAAGATAGGGTGACTAGATTTTAACATTTGTAAAGGGGGACAACATGGGGGGGCGGGGCAGGGGATGGGGCAGGGCAGGGCCTGACAACAATGCAAACTTTGATAAGCAGTTCTCCATAATCACTTCTCAACAATTATTTGTTATTATTACAGTTTAACATTATAAAATTAACAAAAATAATATAAAACTCATATTCTGGCGAAATAG
>CAUYQV010025515.1:0-50186 GCA_963574575.1 Galagoides demidoff | reverse complement strand
AGGCAGGAGACTCGCTTGAGCCCAGGAGTTGGAGGTTGCTACGAGCTGTGATGCCATGGCACTCTACCCAGGGGGATAGCTTGAGGCTCCGTCTCAAAAACAACAAAAAAAAAAGTTTCCATCCTAAGACTTTGGTATAGCTTATAAACTGAGTGATATCAGGAAGTCATGTCAGTGGTTGCCATAGAAAGGTTCTGGTGCCTTTTGCTAGTATGAGTGAATCAGCCAGATGGTACAGGGGAACATCTCTCCAATATCTATAGCTTGGATTTGTTGATTTAAATGCCAGAAGATGCATGTCAGCCAATAAACGAAATATTTAGGTTATTAAATTCATGGGTGTAGGAAAGATGGCTGCTCACATGCCTCTGTACCTGGTCTGGTCTTGTAGCCCCAGACCATCACCACCTTGGAGTCCCCATCTGTTTCCTTGCTGTCTACCTGTCACCCGCCACCACCTCGCCTTATATTTGCCTTGCTTATAAGCATAACATTTACCAATTTGTGTTCTTGTTTGGTTGCTTTTGTGACAATTTGGAAAACAAGACCTCTGTAAGACTTAGATCCGAGAAAGCATTACTTGCTATTACATATCTGGCTGCCAGGATCAGAGTTGATTAGAATGTATGAAGACACAGGCATGGCTGAGAGATTGAGGGAGAGGATGGGGGAGGGGAGGGAGGAAGGGGCAGTTTTGTAGGGAGAAAAACTAAGTGCGGAGGAAGGATTTCATGGAAATTCCCTCAGCCACAGGGAAAGCCACAGGGAAAGCCACAGGACTCACCAGGTTCTTAGGACGGGCTGTCTTGGATTTCATCAGTGTACTGTTTTGTCAAATACCTGTACTACACAGATGGCTGAGACATAGTCCCAAGCCCTCCTCAGTTCCTTCTGAAATTAATGGATGCACTCAACACACTTTTCTGGACACTTGCTATGTGCTAGACATTATTCTTGGTTCCAGGGATTTAGTAGTGAAGAGGAGTTAAGGTTTCGCCTCCAGTGGAGATTGTTTGAGAGTATGTGTTGAGAGGCAAAGGTGCTGAAAGGGTGACTGACAGGATGATAAGCAAGTAAAACTGATACAGTTAGATTGGGGCTGGTTCTTTAAAGGAGTAGAAGGTGACTGGGAAGCTACTGTAGTACAGCCGGGAAAGGTCTGTCAGGAGAGGTCAAATTTGCTATTAAGACAATTGATCTCGTGGAGACAAAAAGTGGAATGAATGATGGTTACCAGGGGATGGGAAGGATAGCGAGGAGGGAGGAATAAAGTGGGGATAGTTAGTTAATGGGCGAAAAAATATTATTAAATAGATGAACAGTATTTGATAGCACAACAAAGCAACTATAGTCAATAAATAAGTCAGCTTATTACTGGAATGTTCTTAACACAAGGAAACAATAAATGCTTGAGGTGATGGGTACCTCAGTTATCCTGATGTGATCATTACACGTTGTGTGCCAATAGTAAGACATATCATTCCTCATAAATGCTTATAACTATTAGGGACTCATAATTAAAATTTTATTTTTATTTTTATTTTTTTTTTGAGACAGAGCCTCAAGCTGTCCCCCTGGATAGAGTGCTGTGGCATCACAGCTCACAGCAACCTCTAACTCCTGGGCTTAAGCAAGTCTCCTGCCTCAGCCTCCCAAGTAGCTGGGACCACAGGTGCCTGCCACAACGCCCAGATATTTTTTGGTTGCAGCCGTCACTGTTTGGTGGGCCCCAGCTGGATTCAAACCCCCCACCTTAGGTGTATGTGGTTGGCGCCTTAGCCACTTGAGCCACAGGCGCTGAGCCGTTTTTTGTTTATTTTATTTATTTATTTTTTTGAGACATAGCCTCAAGCTATCATTCTGGGTAGAGTGCTGTAGCATCACAGCTCACAGCAACCTCCAACTCCTAGGTTCAAGCAATTCTCTTGCCTCCACCTCCCAAGTAGCTGGGACTACAGGCGCCGGCATCAACACCCAGCTATTATTTGGTTGCAGCCGTCATTGTTGTTTGGCGGGCCCAGGCTGGATTCGAACCCGCCAGCTCAGGTGTATGTGGCTGGTACCTTAGCCACTTGAGCCACAGGAGCCGAGCCTTTTTGTTTTTTTGAGACAGTCTCAAGCTGTTGCCTTGGGTAGAGTGCTGTAGCATCACAGTTCACAGCAACCTCAAACTCTCGGGCTTAAGCATTTCTCTTGCCTCAGCCTCCCAAGTAGCTGGGAATACAGGTACCCACCACAACGCCTGGCTATTTTTTTTTTTTTTGGTTGCAGTTGTCATTGTTGTTTAGCAGGCCTGGGCTAGGTTTGAACCTGCCACCCTAGGTGTGTTTATGGCTGGAGCCCTTGCCAATTGAGCTACAGGCGCTGCCCCATAATTAAAATTTTTAAAAACTAAAAAGAAGACATCAGATTTGCACTGAGCTGTGAAGAATGACTCATCAGAGGAAAATGTGTGTGCACCAGTCTGTGAGGCAAAGACCCGGGAATGGAAAGGAGGCCAGTCTGCCTGAGCAGAGAGAGGTGTGGCAAGGCAGGATGAGCATGAGTAGGGCTTGCAGGCCTTGTAGGGAGTATGAGTCTTATTCTGGTTGCGTTTAGAAGTGATGTTAGGAGGATGAGATCTGATCTGCATTTGTGATAGATCCCTCTGGCTGCTGGGCAGAGTAGAATAGAAGGGGGCAACAGCAGAAGCGAGGAGATGGTTAGGAGGCCAGCGTCAGTGTTCTATGTGGGAAGCCATGCAGCTTGGAGTAGGTGTGGTGTGTTGATGAAGAACAGTGGATGGGTTTGAGAATTCTGGAGATTCCCAGGTAGGATGTGTGACAAAAAATAGAAATTAAGCGTGACTGCTACGTTTTTTGGTAGGTGAAGAGCTTTTGTGAATTGAGTCGTGGTTTGGCTGTTGGTAAATTTGAGTTAGTCATCCCAGTGGAGATTGGTGTCAAATAGCCATTTGTAATGGAGAGACCCACTCAGGGGTGAGGTCAGGGCCAGTGCTGGGTCAGCAAAGAACTGATATATAAATCTTGGGAATTCTAGAATCACTGAGAGAGAGAAGCCCTGAGGAATAGCGGAGTTATTAGGTCAAGTAGGAGGCCGTGTGGTACCAGGGAGGGGAAAGACCAGAATTGCCTGTGTTCCAGATGCCGAAGGAATTGAGTGTTTAAAACAGGGTGGAGTAGTTTGTTCTATTACAAGTTCTTGAGGAGTTGAGTAAAGTGAGAACACAATGTTCGTTGGGTTTAGCAGTGTGGAGGATACTTTGATCTTGCTGAACATTTTTAGACAATGATTTAAATCACAGATGAATCAACCTCCAGCATCCTCTGCAGGAAACTTTGCTCATTCTCTCCTTTTTTTTTTTTTTTCCACTTCACCTTATGTGCTAGGGGCTTCCTCTTTGTACCAGAGCACTAAAGGCTTTCTCTGTCTCTCAGTTGTGACATGATGTTCTGTTGATGCTGTGTTCCTTCTGAGTGCCTTGAGCGGAGTTTCTACTTTTGCATATGTGTATTTCCTAACGTAGTGTCACTCCAGATGTATTTGCTAAATTAATGAGTTGCATGTTCTTGAATGTGGCCTTTTTGTGCTAATATTATCTACCACTGTTGCCATCCTGAAGATGCAAATGGTGAGCCTGGATTTCCTGTTTTCCAATCAATCTGCCTCTCTCTTCCCAGCCATCTGCCTTCTATAGCCACTGCCTTGCCTGGGCTGAAGATATCTTTTGCCCAGGATTGCCCAATCCTCCTTCTCTTTTTCTTCCACCATCACCAAGCCAGTTGCTGGTGGTGGATTCTAAAGCTTCCTTAGCTCTAGTCTTTTCTTCCTGGATGTTCCATTTGTACCCTGTACCTGCTTGGGAATCGTGTGGAAAACCAGTGAAATCATTTTTTGTCTATTTCAGAAACCTCATCTCTTCTCTACCTCAGAAGAGTCATCTCTAGAGTTAGCTGTATATAATTTACCATTTTTGAAACCTTTTTTTTTTTTTTTTTGTCCCATTACAAATTTGAAATTTGGGTTTCACCACTTGGTACAATTGACTACAGCAACTTCGAAAGTGTTCTTTTTTAGCAAGTTTTTTTCTTTTCTTCTTTTTGGTAGTTCCTTTGCCACCGCGGCTGTGTGGAAATGTTTTTTCTCCTACACTCCTTCTTTCACTTTGTTTTCCACTTCGTTATCCTCCTGTGGCAACACTCCAATTATACCAGTTGCTGTGGAGATACCGAGCAGAGGGCTAATGCAGGGTTATCCCTTCAGGTGGATGGAAGCAAGGGCAGGACATAAACCCTGTTTTTGTGCAAATGTTTCCTGGTAACAGAGATGATGACCGTTACTAGAGGCTGTGGTACAGAAGTGTCTATGTGGGGTTTGCCTGTGTTTTTAGAAGGGATTGGCTTTCTTAACTAAAGAAAATATTAATTTGAGATTCTGATCCTATTAAAGATAAGACCCTGTAGAGATTAATTCCCTGTTTTAATACTTTCCTGAAGAGTTTTGTACATTTTTTGTTTTAATCCCCTTGACTTTTATACACATGCACACATTTTTCTTTTACTTCTAGAACCTTGCCAAATATCTTGATACTGCAGAAAGATGTACATTTTCTTTTTGTTGTTGTGAGCTGATGTTAGACTTAAAGAACTTATTTTGTTGATACAGAGAGCCTTTATTTTCTTGTGTTGTATTTTCACTGAGATTCATTTCACTGTTACAGTATCTCACTTGGCTTCTCCTAAGGGGAAAGGGTTATTTTTCAGGGGGTTAATACTGAGCAAACACTAGCTGTTCTGATCTGAATAGTCTTCATCTCACATTAGATTTTACCCTTGCTCACTTCTTGTCCACTACAGACTTTTTTCTCCTGGGTGCAGAATGGGTTCATAGCCTAGACTGTGGCCTCATCTCTATTAGCAGCTCGGTAAATGTTCCATCTAATGGTAGATCAGCTGCTGGAATAGGAAAGGAGAGATCTTTTATTATTTACTTATTTTTTTGAGACAGAGTCTTACTATGTCACCCTCGGTAGAGTGCCATGGTGGCGTCACAGCTTACAGCAACCTCCAACTCTTGGGAGGAAAGATTTTTTTTTTTTTTTTTGGAGACAGAGTCTCAGGCTGTCACCCTGGGTAGAGTGCCATGGCATCACAGCTCACAGAAACCTCAAACTCTTGGGCTTAAGTGATTCTCTTGCCTCACAGGCACCCAGCATAATGCCTGGCTATTTTCTGTTGTTGTTGCAGTTGTCATTGTTGTTTAGCAGGCCCGGGTCAAGTTCAGACCCGCCAGCCTCGGTGGCCTGGCTGGCATCTTTACCCACTGAGCTATAGGCACCACCTGGGAGAAAAGATCTTTTAAAACATGAAGACTGAGGGGTAAAAAGTGCTATTTTGACATGGAGTTTTGCATTAAAAAAAATTTGCATTCCCTCTCTAAAACCCTCTTCATATCAACTTTATCATTGTACAAACTCTGAAAATCTGATTAAATTTTTATAATTTGATCAAAGATCCTGGGGAAATGTTCTGTCAGATTTGTTCTAGAACCAATGGGATTTTGAAGTGGTTTTAAGAGAAACAGAGAATCAGTATCATGGAAGGCCATCTCTCAGGGTTATTCTCTAGAAGAATCCTGGCTCACCTTTCAAGAGGTGGGAGGATCAGAGTTTATAAAGGGAACGGCTTGGAAAGAACCAAGCAAAAACTCATTCTGTGCCAGGCTGGGTGTAGGGTTGTAAACAAAACACAGCCGCTGCCCTCGCGGACCTTATCACCGAGTGTGGGAGACGTTCAGAACAGAGAAACCGGTGGTGGAGGAGGATGAGTGGTGCTGAGAGAAGACGGAGACCTACTTGGCATAGTAGTCAGGAAAGGGCTTTTTGAGGAAGGCGTTGAGATGTGAAGATCTGGCCATTCATATTGTTAATCCCAGCAAAACTCCCATGAAATGGGGGTATGTCAAGGTGAAATTCAGTTTAAATAATTTGTTCAGGATGGGTGCAGGGGTTCACCTCTTTAATCCTAGCACTCTGGAATGCGGAGGCGAAGGCGGGTAGATTGCCTGAGCTCAGGAGTTAAAGACCAGCCTGAGCAAGAGCAAGACCCCTATTCTACTAAAAATAGAAAAAAATAGCCAGGTGTCGTGACCGGCACCTGTACTCCCAGCTACTCAGCAAATTGAGGCAAGAGGATTGCTTGAGCCCAGGAATTTGAGGTTGCTGTGAGTTAGGATGTCATGGCACTCTGTCTAGGGTGGCAGAGTTGAGACTTTATCTTAATCAATCAGTGAATAATTTGTTCAGGTAGTTTAGCTAATTACTAGCAGACATTTGGCCCTTCTGGGTTTTTCCAGTACAGGGCTTTTCCTCTGGTTTTTCATTATTGCCCTCCCCATCCCAGGAACCTTTTCAGACAGACTTTTCCTAAGCACCCTCCTCTACCTGTGCAATATTAATGTGTGAAATATTATGCTCTTAGTAGGGCCACAAACATTTTTTTTTAACCTTTTAAGTGCCAATTGTTGCCCCCATTGAGAATGCATGGTTATCAATAGGCTAATTTGAGACAGAAATTGTCCTTTGATCCTCAACTGGATTTTAAATTCCTGAAGCGGACCACCCTAGTTGGGATAGCTCTAATAATAGATGCCACTTACTGTGGCACTTTTTAATACTTCCAGGAGGTTTGGAAAGATGGAATAAAGATGTTGGAAGTAGAGCTTGAAAATGCTTAGGTGGTCTTAGTCTTACTAAATGCAAAAATTAAGATTGCGAGTAAAGTTAGGGTTAATCAGTCTCCTAAGTCCAAGTTGGTGCTGTTCCCGAGACACTCTTGCTAAGGGCCAGATTTGGGAAGATGGTGATTGTCAAGGGGAGCAGTTGTGGTTCTGTTCTACAGCCTGAAGATTTAGATGTGTGGGAAGTTGTGATTGATAATTTAGTAGACTCTTCCAGTACTTCTCTAGAACAGGTTACTGAAGATCATGACAGGAGTACTGGGATAAGAAGGAAAAATCTGATTATTGCTTCTGTGTTTCTGAGACAGTTCAACATTTGTCTACAACAATAATTTTATAGAAATTGAGGAGAAAAGTGAACTAATGATGGGCTACTACTAATCTTTTTTTGGGGGGAGACAGTCTTCACTACATCACCCTGGGTAGAGTGCTGTGGCATCACAGCTCACAGCAACCTCAAACTCTTGGGCTTAAGTGATTCTCTTGTCTCAGTCTCCCAAGTAGCTGGGACTATAGGCGCCCGCCACAATGCCGTCTATTTTTTTGCTGTAGTTGTCATTGTTGTTTGGCAGGTCTGGGCTGGGTTTGAACCCACCAGCTCTGGTGTATGTGGCTGGCGCCTTAGCTGCTGGGCTACAGGTGCTGAGCCATACTAGTAATCTTTTTAAGACAAGAAAATTAACTGTTATTTATCAATGTCATTCTTATTGAATCAAGATTATTCGTGTGTAAGGGACATGGGTTTATTAAGGATAATTCATGTAATATTAATATATATAAGCTTGGGAATAATTTAGGGGCTAATGTTTGAAATTAGGTGAAGGAAGCTATAATTTACATCTTTTTCTCTGTCTGCTAAGGTGTGAGAGAGAAATTTAGATCAAACTAGTTTTATTTTCCTGGTTAACAGTCATGAAAACCATGGTAAAGTGTACCTGTCTTAATGACTGGTCTGGTAACTCCCATTTGTGTCTCAATGAACTTTGAATCTGCCAGACTTTAATGGTTTGTAGTTATTACTTTCATTGTTTTGTCTTTAGCTGCTAGTCTTAGATAGATCTTTTTATTTATTTATTTTTGACTGTCATATTTCTTATTTTTTTATTTTTATTTTTGGGGTTCATTGAGGGTACAAAGAATTAGGTTACTCTGCTTGCATTTGTTAGGTAAAGTCCCTCTTATAGTTGTGTCCCACTTAGATAGATCCTAAGGGGCTTTTTCTTTTTTCCTATCTATAGGGTAATCCAAGCCTATTTCCCATTTTCTTTTAATTTTTTTGTTTCATTTTCCTTCTTGACAACTAAATTGCCTTTAGTAGGTAAGCAAGGAACAGGAAAATGATAAAACTACATTCAGAAGGATGTAATTTCTAAAATTTCTTTCTAAGTGGCTTAGTAGGAAAGATAAAAAGGTAACATAGTGTTAGTTCCTACATTTTTGTCCCCCTCGTATAGCGGATGAGCCCATTTTCTACTTTGTCGTCATTAGTCAAGAGAACAAGGCTGAAGTTTTTGTTATAAATGATGTAGTTGACCCTTCTATTAAAATGTTATTTGTGAAACAGTCTTAGGGTTGGGTATGCACTTAAAATGCTGTCTTTAAATCATTTTTTCTTACAATATTTTTATTTTAAATGGGGGTTGATTGAATTCTAAAGAGAATTTGGTTGACTCTTTAAATCTACCCAGACTTTAACAAAAATAGTTGTCTGAGCCAGCTTTGTTGTTAAATGTTTGTTCTTAAACCACAAGTGTTACTAATAGTTTCTGCATGTTGTGTTTGGAAGCTGACGTAGTGGAAGTAGTGTGGTGTCAGCTGTGAATTGCCATGGATACCCTTGTCAACAGTGAGAAGCAGAATAAGCTGAGAGTGTCACGGCAGAGGTGGCACTCTGAGGCTCAGAGCCCTGGGTCAACCTTTATCCTAACCGTCTTTTCACATAAAAAAATTCAAAGCTCTCACATTCTTTGGGTTTGGACTGAAGAGTAGATTTGTTGTACGGTGGAGTGCTGCTTTATGAGCTAGTGGGTGACTGACCAGTTTCATGGGAGTTTAAAAATGGCAGAAAATGATCTTTGGAGACCTAGCTGCTATTTCTTAAGTCAGATATCTATCTTATTGGAAGATGTGCTTTGCATACACTGTACCTTTGTGGTTGAGTAGTCAGTTTTCAAGAGGTGATTAAAATACCTCTTTAAAAAATCCTCTTGGATTTGGCCTAGTTGGGTGGGGTATGTAACCAAAGTGGCTAGGGATGCTTTTTAAAAAATGAGTGTCTGTTCTCATTGAGACTTGATATTCTATTCTAAAATGAACCAAGGAGACAACCCCTTAGTCCATCTCTTCAAAGAGCTCAAGTTGAAATGGAATCAACTATATGTTGTCAAATGTTTCTTTCATTGGCTAATTTGTGTAGTCATTGGTCTGTCTCAGTTTCTAATGGAGACTAGATCATTTGTTCCCTCATCTCCATCCCTCATCTTTGCAGACTGAGCAAATACAACTTAAGGTAAATGACTTTAGCACTCCTAAGAAAGAGGCTCAGAAGTCTTCTTCCCTGTGTCCTCAAACCAGGAGCAAGGCAGAGCTCATATGAGAAGCATCTTTGCTAAGCCAGGAAGAGAAACTTCCCAGGAGAAGTGGGACAGAAGCCTGGGCTGAATGAATGTGCCAGTGGACAGCCTAGACGTAGAACTCCTGGGGATTGGGTCCCTGGGCCACTGATGAGAAGGGCAACATTTGTGGCATCTACAAGATGCATCCGAGGCTTAGATTAGAAGAACCTTTGTCTGGATTTGGTATTTGAAGTAGGAAACACCTGAGAAAAGAAAAGGGTGGTCATTCTGTGTTGTAGGAGTAGTGAAGAAGTCTGTGATCTGGAAGGGAGGAAGAAGAGCGTGTGGCCATTTAGAGCAGGGGTCCTCAAACTTTTTAAATGGGCCAGTTCACTGTCCCTCAGACTGTTGGATGGCCGGGCTGTGGGCCCTGGGACGAGTCGGCTGCTAAGCAGGACAAGCAGTGGTGGCAAAAACACCCGGCTAGCTGGATAAATGTCCTAGGCGGGCTGCATGTGGCCCGCAGGCTGTAGTTTGAGGACGCCTGATTTAGTGAAAGCAGCATCACTGAGTACTACTGTGAGGTGGCTCTGCACCTTCCTCAGTTACGTGTGGTTTATACCCCAACATTCCCTACGCAATCAACTATGGCATTACCATGAACCTAATAGAGACCCACAAGCCAATGAAAATGCAGAAAAGGTTTTCAAAAAGAGAAACTTATCTTAATAGCATGGCTCCTTGAGGCAAGCAGCTAGGAAACTCTTTCACTAGGGGACTCCATTAAAGTTTTGGGCTGTGACACTGTTCTTAGGGGATGCCCTAAAGACAGCACATTGGAAGCAAAGCAAGTCTTCTCTTAGGTGTGGTTTCATCAGGGTACAGTTGTGCCGATGCCCGGTGCATATAGCCACGCCTACATATATATGCTTATGCTGTGTGGTGAGTGAAGCTTTCATTCCAGCAGGGATGAGGTAGGCCCTGCCGTTTGGTATATAAAGCACCACCTTCTTGAATATGTATGTTGAATATGAAAAGCTATAGGAGGCAGTGATGGAGTTACAGATCTAACCATGGTGTGCCGCAGAACGGAATTGCAGTCCTGGCCACAACTGTCGTTTCAACATTAAACCACGTTTAGAGTGCTCTCTGCTTTTAGAAGGCTTAAGTGCTTTCGAATTACAAGGCCAATTTGGATCAGGGATTGTGTTTGAGCAAATTTGTCATTGTTCTGAAAGGACAAACCTGGGGGAGGGGTGTTGGTTTTCATTAATGTTGGAGTGCTGCTTTACAACTTAAATCACATTATTGGTAGTATTTCTTATTTTAATATTTGAAAACAATTCTTGCTACCTTAAATATTGCTAAGAGTTTATGGCTGATTTTGAGAAGTACTTTTAGTGGTAAATTAATAAGGCTCTTATTTTTTTAGAGTAGTTTTAGAGTTACAGAAAAATTGAGCAGAAAGTAGAGTTCCTATCCACTCTTCGGTTGCCTGCTTTAGTATATGGCACACTTTTTACAGTTAATGAGCCAATAGGATACGTTATTCTTAACAGAAATCCATAGTTTACATTAGAGTTCTCTTTTTGTGTAGTACATCCTGTGAGGTTTGAAAAATATACATATGACTACATGTGTCCATTGTTGTAGTACCATGGACAGTAGTGACCCTGCCCTGAATGGCCTCTGCTCTGCCTGTTCACCCCTTCCTTCTCCCCACCCCAGCAACCGCTGGTCTTTTTACTGTCTTCATACTTCTGCCTTTTCCAGAATGTCATATAGTTAGTTGGAATCATACGGTATGTAGTCTTTTCCGATCAGCCTGTGTTAGTTGGCAGTTTGCATCTGATGGTTTTCATGTCTTCGTTGCTTGTGAAATAGATTATTTTCTCTTTAGCACTGAAAAATAGCACATCGTATGATGTACCACTGTTTATTATTCACCCACTGAAGGGCATCTCGGTTGCAACCAATTTTTGGCAATTATGAAAAGTTGCGATAAACATTTAGGTGTAGGTTTTATGTGTGGACAGAAGTTTTCAATTCACTGAGGTGGATACCAAGGAGTACTGTTGCCTTGTCACATGACAAGACCATATTTAGGGTTATAAGAAACTTCCACACTGTCTTCCACAGTAGTTGAACTATTCGGCATTACCACCAGCAATCAATGAGAGTTCCAATTGTTTCACAGCCTCACCAGCATTTGGTGGTATTAGTGTTTTAGATTTTAGCTGTTGTGTGTACCTTTAAATTGCAACACTCTTGTGAGATATGATATTGAGCATCTTTTCATATGGTTATTTGCCATCTAGATATGTTCTTTGATGAGACATCTCTTTAGATCTTTAACCCACATTTTAATTGGGTTCTTGGCTTTCTTTTTTAGAGATAGTCTCACTTTGTTTTGCCCTGCATAGAGAGTGCTGTAGCATCACAGCTCACAGCAACCTCCAGCTCTTGGGCTTGGGTGATTCTCTTGCTTCAGCCTCCTGAGTACCTGGGAGTACAGGCGCCCACCACAACGCCTGGCTATTTTTTGTTGCAGTTTGGCCAGGGCTGGGTTTGAACCCACCACCCTTAGTATATGGGGCCAGCGCCCTATCCTCTGAGCCACAGGTGCCACTCAGGTTCTTTGCTTTCTTATTGCCAAGTTTTAAGAGTTCTATGTATGTATTTTGGATATAAGTCCTTTATCAAATATATGTTTTGCAAATATTTTTTCTTGGTCTATGACTTGTCTTCATTGCCTTAACTGTCTTTTGCAGAGAAGTTTTTAATTTTGTTGAAGTCCACTTATCATTTTTTTTTTTTTTTTTTTTTTTTAGAGACAGAATCTTACTTTATCGCCCTTGGCAGGGCAATGTGGCATCACATCTCATAGCAACCTCCAACTCCTGGGCTTAGGCAATTCTCTTGCCTCAGCCTCCCAAGTAACTGGGACTACAGGCACCTGCCACGACACAGGTTATTTTTTTGTTGCAGTTTGGCTGGGGCTGGGTTTGAACCTGCTACCCTCCATATATGGGTGGTTGCCCTACCCACTGAGCCACAGGCACTGCCCAAGTGTTTTATTTTTATTTTTACTTATTTATTTATTTATTTTCTGAGACAGAGTCTCATTCTGTTGCCCTCAGTAGAGTACTATTGCATCACAGCTCACAGCAACCTCCAACTTGGCCAGGGCTGGGTTTGAACCAGCGGGCTTAAGCGGTTCTCTTGCCTCAGCCTCCCAAGTAGCTGGGACTACAGGGGCCTGCCACAACTCCCAGCTATTTTTTTGTTACAGTTGCCAGTGCTGTTTTAGCTGGCCGGGGCCAGTTTGAAACTGCCACCCTTGGTATATGGGCCACAGGCGCTGCCCCACCTTATCAATTTTTACTTTCATGGTTACGCTTTTGGTGTTATTCAGGGTGGCCATACAGTTGGTGTGCAGTTTTAAATTGCACACTATTTTAAATTGAATACAAACTTTATGTCCGTTCTTTATATAAAAACATATGGCTGGCGGCACCTGTAGGTCAGTGGGTTAGGGCGCTGGCCACATATACCAAGGCTGGCGGGTTTGAATCCCAGCCCTGGCCAGCTAAAACAATAATGATGACTACTACAACAACGACAACAATGAAAAAAAAGCCGGGCATTGTAGTGGCTGCCTGTAGTCCAAGCTACTTGGGAGGCTGAGGCAAGAGAGTTGCAGAAGCCTAAGAGTCGAGGTTGCTGTGACCTGTGATGCCATGGCACTCTACCCAGGGCAACAGCTTGAGACTCTGTCTCAAAAAAAATAAATAAATAAAATTAAAAAAAACCCAACATATCGCCAAACCCAAGGTCACCTAGACTTTCTGCTCTGTTATAAGTAAATACCTAGATTCTTTTTTTTTTTTTTTGCATGTGGGTGCTATTATTGAAAAAACTATTCTGAGAATGGTACATTAGAGATACAGAGAGGCTGGTCTCTAAGAGAATGCTTAACATCCCCATGAATTTTTTTGTGGGTGTTCCCCTGTCTCCCTGGGGTACAGTGTGTGTTGCCTTTCCCCTCAGTCATAAGCTACGAGCCCAGGAGTTTGAGGTTGCTGCGAGCGAGGCTGCGGACATGGCAACAGAGTAAAACTGTGGCTCAAAACATAAAAGAAAGAGCACCATTCAGCAATATCAGAGTCCAGGCTAAAACCAGGTCTCTTGATTAGAATAAAATACTTTTACTCATGCTCTTTTCCCCCAGAAAACGCCTTTGCTTCTTGTTTTCATCATATTTCCCACTGTTCTTAGTTAGATGGTGGCTCACTAACTACTTTATTACTATATTATTATAATTTAACCAAAGTAAAATGAAAAAGTGAACAATTAGTGGGTGATCCCCACTGGAAAGAGTACACATGCTTGCGTTTCCTGTATACATTTTGTTTATGATGGAAACGTGGGATTACTATCTATGAGCCTTCTTGCAAAGACGAATCCAAATTCTTTACTTTTCCCTATAGCAAGTTCTACTGGACTGTCCAACCTTTTCTCTTTTCTGCTGTGCATTGGAAAAATAAGAGTTATCTTGAGCCACACATACAATACATAAACACTAATAAAAGTGGTGAGCAAAAAAAGGTCCATGCATAAGTTTGTGATCTCCAATACCCCAGATAAGCAAAACAGTCCTCAAATAATCTGCATTTGGCCCAAGGGCTTCAGGTTGGACACCCCTGCTAGATTCTTTTGGGAGGTGGGGGTTAAACCTCATAGGTTCCTTTTCCAACTACTAAAGCTCATCCTTCTCTTGAAGGTGTCATATTTTGAGGTCATGGTGCATCCAGGGTGTCTAAAGCCCATGGTGAGGGCACTGTGGTCCTTTTACTTTCCCTTCCTGTAGAAGCTGAGGCTTCTCAGCTTGGCCCTGCATGACAAAGCCTGGGGTAAAAACATGTGGCTGACTTACTTCCTTGGTCAGCATCCCCATCCCATTTTGTGACAGCCTTCTGGAGTGTGAGTGTCCTCTGGTCCCTCCAGAAGGTCCTCCGATTGACCTTGACGCTCACTCCACTGCCCACCCCCTGTGACTTCATCTTCTCTGCTTCTAGGTGTTTGCTTCATCTTGCTTTATCTTAAGATTTGGTTGCAGAAACTTCTGCTACTCTGCTCATTTCACTTCCTTTTTTTCTTCTTCCCTTTTCCAGTTATCTCCAGTACTTTAATCATCTCTTCCAATAACGCTTTGAGATCTTGAATATTTAATTTTTTGACAAGTATTTTGTTCATGTTGTACATCATCCTTCTTCTAAGACTTAAAAGAAGATGTGAGTGGTGGCTCATGCCTGAAATGTTAGCATTTGGGGAGCCTGAAGCTGGAGGACTGCTCAGGGGTAGCAGTTTGAGACTAGCCTGAGGAAAAGCAAGACCCCATCTCTACAAGAAGTAGAAAAATTAGCTGTACCTGGTGGCACATGCCTGTAACCCCAGCTACATGGGGGGCTGAGGCAGGAGGATTGCTTGAACCCAGTAGTTGAGGTTGCGGTGAGCTATGATGACACCACTGCACTGTAGCCCTGGCAATAGACTGAGACCTTGTCTTAAAAAAAATAAAATAAAAAGGGCAGTGCCTGTGGCTCAGTGAGCAGGGCACCAGCCCCATAAATGAGGGTGGTGGGTCCAAACCTGGCCCTGGCCAAACTGCAACAAATAAATAACCGGTGTTGTGGTGGGCACCTGTAGTCCCAGCTACTTGGGAGGCTGAGGCAAGAGAATCGCCTAAGCCCAAGAGCTGGAGGTTGCTGTGAGCTGTGACACCATAGCACTCTACTGAGGGTGATAAAGTGAGACTCTGTCTCTAAATAAATAAATAAATAAATAAAGACGACAGTTTGACAACTTGAAAGATGCTGCTGTGTGGTAAGGGTTTATATACATACACTGATACGCAATTTGCTTTGTGATTGCTTGGAAGGAACATGGGGAATCTACCTGGTATAGATATCTGAGGTCTTACACAGGTAAACCAAGTACAAGTCAATCTTTTTTTTGTAGTTTTGGCTGGGACCGGTCTTGAACTCACCACCCCTGGTATATAGGGCCAGCGCCCTACTCCTTGAGCCACAGGCGCCGCCCAAGTCATTCATTTTTTAAAGCAAGTTTCTCACAAGAGAAGCAGACCACCAATCAGGAGTGAGGAGGCTAGAGTAAACAACCTTTTAGAAATCTCAAGAGCAGGGACAATAAAAGATTAAGAGAGAGCTAAAAAAAAAACAACTAGAGGAAGTGGATTACCAACCACCTAATCTAAGTAATTACCATGCAGCCAACCAACAGGCTTGGATGGCTGGGAACCTAAAGGAGACTGCCTAACCTGGGCAGTTAGTGCGTGCCTCGCTCTGGCTAAGTTACCCAGTATGGAGTATACTAACTCAGGATGAGGTAACTACTCAGGTACATACACTATGAGATCCTTGCTGTTTTGGAGATAATGCTTGCATATATCCTGATAAGTTACTTTGCCTCTCAACAACTATCCTCTTGCCCTGAGCTTGAGTCAGCTTCTCTGGCAAGTTCTCTATAGTACCCCTCCTCCCAAATCTACTTCTATCTTAATTCACATTTATGAATTAGAGTTCTTGTTTCGTTTTTACTTTTGGTTTCATTTCTATTTTCAGAGTCAGGATTTTATTTAAGCAAGAGTAATAATTATAGTAAATATGTACATTTGACTTTAATTTGACCGACTGTGTAATTATGCTATATTTAACTGGAATGGTGACCTCTTTGGTGCTTAGCGGTGTGCTTCACCACAAATGGCATCTTGCTAAGTAGAAAACTTTTAAGATTCCAGGACAGAATGTTTTTATTTGCTTACCTCCCACACACAATGACCAAGAAGAAAAATGAGTTTTACTGTTTTTAGCCTTAGTATATAGTGCTGTTTAAACAGATATACTTGTAATAAACTTTTTGTTTGTTTGTTTTAGAGACTGTTAATATGGTAGCTATTTGGGAATTTGTATTGGGAGTTTCAGTCTTCTCTCTGAGCTTTCTAATTACAATAGCAGCCCATGTTTATTGTAGAAAATTTTTTACTTGCATAAGCAAAATAAAAATTTAAGTTCTCTATAGATTTTCTTGCCTTTTAACATTTTACCTTTCTAGTCACATTTTTGTTCTATATATACAACTTTTAAAAATCAGGATAAATAGAGGATATACATAGCATTTTATACCCATGAATGTGTCATTAGCCTCTGTCATTCCCTGCTAATAAAGGAGCATTTTATTATTCTATTATATCCACCCACTACAGTTTATTTAAACAATCCCTTAATATCAGGCACTTAGGTTGTTTTCAGTTGTTCACTATTATTAACAATGTCATGGTTAATATGCTCAGAGCTAAGCTTTTGTTCACATTCTTAGGAGGTCTATAAAATCTAAGAGACGCATTTACAGTAATCTTGGAGAGCAACTTAATGAATTGTGTTGGTTTTGTTAATCTGTGAAGAAAAACAGTATCTCTCTTCTTGGATTGGTGTTTCTCTGCTCTGCAATGAAGTTGAACACTGTCTCACTTTCAGTGTTAAAATATAAGGGGTTATTTTGTTTCACAAAGTTTGTTAAAATTAAAACTTATGTAACTTTCACTGCTGTGATACTAGGTGACTTTCTTGTCCTTTCTCATGCCTTGTGCTCTGAGGAGTTTAGGAGTTCGAATCTCACAATAACAACTTTGTGTCATGAAGAAAAGCACTAGATTGCCAATTGTTTGGCAAGTAGAAAGCCTAACATAAAAACTGTAGAAAGCAGAGGTTGTGAGACATAGGGCCTTTAAATCTCTGGGCTTAAAAAAAAAAAAAAAAAAACAAACAAACTTCTATTTCTTGATGTTTTGAATGCAGTTTGCATTAGGCAAAGAGAAGTATCCACATACAGAACGACCTTTCAAACTATTTTAAATTTAAGGGTCTATAATTAGAAAACACTATTTTAGGGTTCTTATATAAACAAAACTTTACTCTGTAAGCACCCATTTAAATTAGGGGGCCATTCCTCCTCCTCTACTCCCTCCCCCTCACATTCACATCTGCCATAGATAGGGACTCTGCTTCTGAAATCTTTAAAGTTCAAACTTGCAGGACACTGTTTCATAATGTGAATACCCCCGGCCCCTGAGGATTACTTCAGCGACTTCCTTATTTTACTTGCGAGGAGCTGACATATGACTCTTTAAGAACATGGCTTATTTTTTAAGAGTTAGTGAACAAATATTAATACTCATCAACTCTTTGCTAGGCTTTGTCCCCAAAAGAGAGCAGAAATCCTGACAGGTGTGATCTCTTCCCTCACAGAGCTTACAGTCTGACAGAGAGAGTCAAGTAAATCATTATAAATAATTGACTAAATAATTATGATTAGCAAACTGTTATGATGGAGAAAAAGTAAGGAGCAGGTGAAGGGGAACCTAATGCGCTCTTGACCTAAGGGTCAAGAAAAGCTACGCTGAGGAAATAGCATCTGCCCAGGATGTAGAGGAGTTCATTACAAATAATCTCTTTCTCTCTTTCTTTGCAAAATGCTGTTTAATGCCTATGAGCTGCAAAGGAATTATTCTATTCTGTTTTCTTTTCTTTTCTTTTTTTTTTTTGAGATAGTTTCATTTTGTTGTCCTTGGTAGAGTGCTGTGGCAGCATAGCTCACAGCTACCTCTTACTCTTGGGCTTAGGTGATTCTCTAGCCTCAGCCTCCCAAGTAGCTGGCTGGGACTACAGGTGTCCGCCACAATACCTGGCTATCTTTTTTTGTTGTTGCAATTTGGCAGGGGCCAGGTTTGAACCCACCACCCTAGGTATATGGGGCCGGCACTCTACCAGCTGAGTCATAAGCACCACCCTATTTCTGTTTTCTTTAGCAATACCCTACAAGTATTAAAACATGTTGCTATAGTTGATTAACCTCTTTAAGATTAATACCATTTCATCTGAAGAAAAAGTTCTTAAATAATTAGTCTTAAGAATAACATGCTTTGGGCCGGGCGCAGTGGCTCACAATCTGTAATCCTAGCACTCTGGGAGGCCGAGGCAGGTGGTTGCCTGAGCTCACAAGTTCAAGAGCAGCCTGAGTCAGAGTAAGACCTCATTTCTAAAAACAGCTGGGCATTGTGGTGGGTGCCTGTTGTCCCAGCTACTTGCAAGGACAAGAGAATTACTTGAGCCCAGGAGTTGGAGGTTGCTGTGAGCTGTGATGCCAGAGCACTCTACCCAGGGCAATAAAGTGAGACTCTATCTCAAAAAAAAAAAAAAAAAAAGAATAGCATACTTTGCCAGATGGAATGGAAAAGACTGAAAGATCACTGAGACACCAGCTTATTCCTAGACTGTAGATGAAGGAACATGGTTTTTTTTTTTGTTTTGTTTTTTGGGGTTAAGGTTTGCTCCCTAATAACTAGTCTTTTAAAGAAAATTTATCTGTTGTCCAATTTACAGTAAAATAATGGCTTAATTACAATAGCTTTTGTAATTTGGAAAAGTTCCATGTTTAACTGTTGGGTAGAGCCTGAGATGACTATGACAAATAGGAATATTCTTCCAGGTTGTTTAATCCTGAGATGATTACGGCTGTTCTTTTGCCAGATAATGACTCTCAAGTCTATTAAATTTCAAAACAGATGCTTCTGGGGAGAGTCGCTTTTCAATGCATCAGGTTACTTAGTGTTGTTGTTCTTGTTTTTTTAGAGACAGAGCCTCAAGCTATTGCCCTCGGTAGAGTGCTATGATGTCACAGCTCACAGCAACCTGCAATTCCTGGGCTTAGGCTATTCTCTTGCCTCAGCCTCCTGAATAGCTAGGACTACAGGCACCTGCCACAATGCCTGGCTATTTTTTTGTTGCAGTTTGGAGGGGCCAGGCTCGAACCTGCCACCTTTGGTATATGAGCCTGGCACCATACCCACTGAGCCACGGTGCTGCCGTTACTTAGTGTTTTTACGTGGCTATATTTTGGCCATTTCCTAACATTAGAGAATTTGTTCTACAGTCTGGCACTGCCTCCTCCTCAGCTCTGATTATCAGAAACATGGCTGAGGGAAGTTGAAGTAACAGGTGTGCTGGAGGTTTCGGGTACAGTGTGTCCCTGTGAGCCAGACCATCAGAGCTGTGTGTTTGTGTGACATTAGCTGGGCTTTGTACTAAAGAAACTCAAGAGAGTTAGGCTTTGGGATTTACTGAGGGACACAATGAGCACTGTCAGATGACGTCACACCATAGCCCACTTGTTCTGCCCTACTGCTCCTTACCCCTCACACGCAAACCCACAGGGAGTGGTAACCCCAACCATCAAGAAAGGGTGTTTTTTTTTTTTCCTTAGGAGCAAAACATAGCTCTTGCTCCTTTCTCATCCCTATCCTCTTACAGATATAGAGAGATACACATAGACATATACACACTCTCTCTCAGTATGTAAAATTCTTTTTTTTTCCCTCTAGCTACAAAAGAATTGAAAGCCAAATATGCATCCATTTGGTCATTTTGTAAACTTAACTAGATGCCCTCTTTTAGTCACTTGACAAACACATATCATATTTACTATAGGACAAGTGCTGTTTCTAAGCTTTTTGTTAGTATTAACTACCTTTATTTTTTTTCATTTATTTAGACTCTGGTCTTGGTTATTTCTTTCCTTCTACTACTTTTGGGTTTGCTTTGTTCTTTTCTGGTTCCTGGAGAGATGCATCATTACTATTTGGAGTGTATTTTTTTTGATGGAGGCTTTTAGGCATTTATTGTCATAAACTTTCCTCTTGGTACTGTTTTTGTTGTGTCCTATAGCTTCTGCTGTGTTGTGTTTCCATATTCATTTGTTTCAAGAGATTTTTTTAGGCTGGGAGTAGTATCTCATGCCTATAATCCCAGCACTCTCCCAGGCCAAGGCAGACGCATTGCCTGAGCTGATGGTTCCTGACCAGCCTGAGCCGGAGCAAGACCTCATCTCTACACATGGCCGGGCATTGTGGTGGGTGCCTGTAGTTCTCAGCTTAGGACACTGAGGCAAGAGAATCACTTAAGCCCAGGAGTTTGGTAGTTCTCAGCTTAGGACACTGAGGCAAGAGAATCACTTAAGCCCAGGAGTTTGAGGTTGCTGTGAGCTGTGATGTCACTGCACTCTACTGAGGGTGACAAAGTGAGACTCTGTCTCAAAAAAAAGAAAAAAAGAAAAATTTTAAATTTCCTTCTTAATTTCTGTGTTGACCCAATGGTTGTTCATGGACATGTTTTCTCCTTTCCATGTATTTGTTAAGTTTCTGAGGTTATTCTTGTTATTGATTTCTAGCTTTATTACATTGTGGTCAGAAAAGATATTTCATATGATTTTAACCTTTTTGAATTTGGGACTTATTCCGTGGCCAAATATATATGGTTTGTCCAGGAGAATGTTCCATGTGCTGATGAAAATAATGTATCATATTTCTGCAGCAGTTGGATGAAATGTTCTGTAAATGGTGGTTATGTCCATTTGGTCTGTAGTATAGTTTAACTCTGATTTTCCATGTAGACTTTCTGTCTGGATGACCAATATATTGTTGAAAGGGATATTGAAGTCTCCCATTATTATTAATTGCAGTCTATCCCTCCCTTTAGATGTATTAATATTTACTTTATGTAACCTTCAACTTTTCTTTTCTTTTTTTTTTTTTTTTTGGTGGAGACAGTTTCACTTTATTGCCCATAGTAGAGTGCCTTGGCGTCACACAGCTCACAACTCCTGGGCTTAGGTGATTCCTTTGCCTCAGCCTCCCGAGTATCTGGGACTACAGGTGCCTGCCACAATGCCCGGCTTTTTTTTTGTTGCAGTTTGGCCGGGCTGCGTTTGAACTCACCACCTTTGGTATATGGGGCTGGCGCCGCCCAACCTTCAGTTTTTTTAAGGACCCTATGAAGGTAGTACTGTTATTGTCCCTATTTATATAGATGGAGAAACTGAGGCACAGGGAGATTAAGGATCTTGTCTAAAGCCTTCCAGGTGCTAAGTGTGGAGTCTGGCTTCAGAATCCTTGTTCTTTGCTGCCTCTGTGGTGATCCCATACCAGAACCAGGTAAAACAATATTCAGTTACAAGAATCACCTCTCCATCTGGCTCTCTGATTGTACATTGTTCCTCTCACAGTAGTATTTTGTCATTGTTGTTGAACACTTTTACATCTGACTATATGAAAGGCATCATGTTTAACTATGTAATTAGAAAAATCTATATGATGACAGTATTGGAAGTATCATTAATACCATGCCATATACAATTGCAGTTGTCCACAGACTTGAGTTAAAGTTCCAGAGCAACTATCCTGTTTTAATTTGACTTATGTGAGTGATGGGTGGGTAGGAATGGTAGGTGGAGTCAAGAGTACAGCACACGAGGAAAGGGCATTTGCCTACCTGCCCTGCTCCCTCTCTGGACAGGATCTGGCAGGTGTTAAATATTAATGGAATGAATGTCCAAGTTGCTCTTCTCCTCCTGAAATGCCGATACCTGTTAAAACCAGAGTTTTCTTAGTGATTTTCTAGAGGGGTAGTCTCATGGAGCTCTTCATTTTATCTCCACCCCCCAAAAAAGCAACAAACAAAGCATTCTTCTTTAACTTCTTGACTTTTTTCTTTTCCTAGAGCTGTCATCCTCTGGCCCTTTACTACTCTTCTCAGAAAGGATCAGCTACAACTCTGGGAGTGTTGACTGCTGGAAGGACCAAGGTGGGATCCTTGTGCTGCCATCTGGAAACAGTAGGCTTGGTGCTTCCCTGTGCTATATTAGAAGTATAATTCAGGCTTGGTGCCTATAGCTCAGTGGCTATGGTGCCAGCCACATACACCAGAGCTGGAGGGTTTGAATCCAGCCCAGGCTCGCCAAACAACAACAGCTACAACCAAAAAATAGCTGGGCATTGTGGCGGGCACCTGTGGTCCCAGCTGCTCGGGAGGCTGAGGCAAGAGAACCACTTAAGCACAAGCATCTGAGGTTGCTGTGAGCTGTGACGCCACAGCACTCTACCCAGAGTGACAACTTGAGACTCTGTCTCAAAAAAAAAAAGTATAATTTGCAACCCCTGAAGTTGGCTGTCTATCAGTTATTCTGTAATTTCTCTGCTGTCTTCACTTCTCCAGTTAAGATATTTCATAAATGTTCTAGCTTGGGCAAGAGTGAGACTCTGTCTCAAAAAAAGAAAAAAAGATAGTTCATAAATGCCTTATCTCTGAGAATTGGTTCATCCTCAAGACAGTCTTGAATTTCAAGCTCTTTCAGAAGAATAGGTGTTGATCAAGTGAGCTTCATGCCACAGGTTCCCTAACAGCTGGGACTTCATGTGCATCTCACCACACCTGGCTGAGTTTTTATTTTTATAGAGATGGGATCTTACTGTGTTGCCCAGGCTAGCCTTGACCGAGCCTCAAGTGATCCTCCTACCTTGGCCTCCCAAAGTGCTGGGATTATAGGCATGAGCCACCATCCCTGGCCATATTGCTGTTTTATGTGAGAAATAGAGGTAACACTCAAATTTCCAGTCCTCTTTCCAATATTTCCCAAAGAGAACACTACTCAGTTAACTGTCTCAACCATACCTTAAAAAATGTTTTGTACTAAAAATCTTCCAAGAAATTTTCACTTAGTCGTGTACCTATTCAGCAACATTACTGAAATTATTACTACCAAAGTTACTCTGTTTTCATAATTATCTTAGCCAGGGGTCCTCAAAGTTTTTAAACAGGGGCCAGTTCACTGTCCCTCAGACTATTGGATGGCCGGGCTGTGGGCCCTGGGACGAGTCGGCTGCTAAGCAGGACAGGCAGTGGCGGCAAAAACACCCCACAGGCCAATAAATGTCCTCGGCAGGCCACCTATGGCCCATGGGCTGTAGTTTGAGGATGCCTGAACTGAGGATAAAGAACTATAGTAGGTAGGCCCACTGAGGAAGAGGTTTTGCCTGTTTTGATTAACATTGTGCAATTCAGTTCACTTTATAGAGATTACTTTGAGTTTAATTTCAAGAATAATTTTCTTTTGAGACAGTCTCACTGTGTTGCCCTTAGTAGAGGGGTGTGGTGTCACAGCTCACAGCAACCTCAAACTCTTGGGCTTAAGTGATTTTCTTGCCTCAGCCTCCCAAATAGCTGGGACTTCAGGCACCTGCCACAACGCCCAGCTATTTTTTGGTTGCAGGTGTCATTGTTGTTTAGAAGGCTTGGGCTGGATTCAAACCCCCAGCCTCAGTGTATATGGCCGGTGCACTAACCACTGAGCTACAAGCGCTGAGCCTAAACTAGCAGTTGCATTTTTAAATGCATTTAGAGTAAATGATATTCTCTTTTCTCACTATCGCTCTGGGCACCTTACTCCTGGGGCTCATGACTCTTAAGATAGCCATTCTTTTTCATCATGACTGCTTAGTGTGGTATTTGCCTAAACATATTTTGCCCTAAGATGGACGCTAGGGCCATGTAATCCCAAATTAATTAAAAATACATTTTTATGAATAGTTAAGATTCATTGTTCAGCACAGCATTCTATAGAATTATTTGTTTTCTGTGAAATCCAAAATAATTCCAGGAATGTTGCTAAGATTAGAATGCCTATACTGGGCCAATACTAGGAATGACAACTATTTCTAAATATTTGACACCATTGAAATCTCTCCCTTTGTCTGGTAGCATCTGGCCCCATTGAAGCAGGATGAAGAAAAGAATCATTTATTCAACAAATAGTTACTGAACACTTTTCTGTGTGCCAGGCACTTTTTTTTCAGTGTTGGAATGAGGCAGTGAACAAAATAAAATCCTTGCTTTCATGAGCTCTAAAAAAGTTCCCAAATATCCTCAGGAAACAGACAGAAAAAGGGAGAGACAATGAACTTGACTCCCTCTCAGGTATTCCGGGGAAACCCCCTTCAGAAGATGGCAGATGAACATAGGTAGGAAAGAGAGAGTCGGACCTGATTTGGAAAATGAAACAGCCTTATACTCTAATAGTATAATCACTGCTGAATTTTAGAGGCTTATTAAAACAACACTAAAAAGAGGTGGCAGGTTGACAGAACCCAGGCTTAGAAAGGATTACTTTTCAAGTATACCATTTTGATACATTTTTTTAATATTCGTAGATTCTGCCCCAATTCTGCTTCTGCCTTCCCTTCTCAGCCTCTGTAAGGCCTATTGCATCCTTCCAGAATTTCTTTATGCATAAATGAGCAAATAGGAATAGGGGTTCGTATTTTCTTCCTTTCTAATATATACTTCTCTGCAGTGTATGTTTTTCTCATAAAAATATATGAAGGAGGGTTTAACCAATCAGTACTAAGAGATCTTCTTCATTTTTGTAAAAGGTCACTTACAGAGTAGTCCATTTGTGGGCATACCACAGTTTAAGTAGTGATCTGTTGATGGATATTAGAGTTGCAGCTGATTATTTCCCCTTAATGCTGCAGCAAATAACTGTGTATAGATTATTTTGCATGTATGCCATTATATCTGTGTAAACTTGGGAAGTAGAATTGCAGGTCATAAAGTGTTATGTATCATTTTGATAACATTAAACTGTCGTCCAGAGGGAAGAGAGTTTTCTTTCTTTTTTTTTTTTTTTTGAGACAGAGTGAGCCTCAAGCTATCGCCCTGGGTAGAGTGCTGTGGCATCACAGCCCACAGCAACCTCCAACTCCTGGGTTTAAGCGATTCTCTTGCCTCAGTCTCCTGAGTAGCTGGGACTATATAGGCACTCGCCACAATGCCCAGCTATTTTTTGGCTGTAGTTGTTATTGTTTGGCAGGCCTGGGCTGGATTTGAACCCACCAGCTTCAAACCTGTAGCTCTTGAGCTACAGGCGCCGAGCCACCCTTTGGGAATTTTTTTTTTTTTTGCAGTTTTTGGCTGGGGCTGGACTTGAACCTGCCACCCCTCGCATATGGGGCCAGTACCCTATTCCTTGAGACATAGGCACCGCCCGGAGAAGAGAGTTTTCTTATTGCATACTTCTTGAAACTTGAGACTACCTGTTATCAGGGTCTGGATATTTTACCAATCCTGTTAGGTTAAATGTCAGACTAGGTTGTGTGTGTTGGCAGTATGTTCCTATAGAGTCCTAAATTTCTAATTACCTAAACATTTATCTCTCTGTGCAATAAAGATTATTTCTCTAACTAGACTACAAATTCCTTGCAGCCAGAGACAAGGTCTGTCTCATTCTCATGACCATAACAGACATTCAGATACCTAATGAAGGTTAAATAAGTTTTTAAAAATGAGACAGTAATTTCACTCTCAGGGCACACAAATATAATAAACTGTACCCAACTGTCATAGAGGGGGATCTACCTACATTTAATTAATTAATTAAATTTTGAGACCAAGTCTCACTATGTCACCCTCTGTAGAGCGTTGTGATGTCACAGCTCACAGCAGCCTCAACTCTTGGGCTTAAGTGATTCTCTTGCCTCAGCCTCCCGAGTAGCTGGGACTACAGGCACTCACCATGACTCCTGGCTATTTTCTTGTTGTTGTTTTTGCAGTTTTCATTGTTGTTTTAGCAGGCCCAGGCCGGGTTCAAACCCGCCACCCTCAGTGCATGTGGCCAACTACTGTGCTATGGGTGCTGAGCCTAATTATTAAAAATCTTTAGTTATGGCATGTGAATGAGTTATAGCATGGGAATTCATCTTTCATGTTACTGAAATGTGTATTAAGCAGAAAGACAGCAACATTCAGGAGCTTAAATCCTCACCTATGTGCTGGCAATTTAATTTCCCAAGACTTAACGCCATTTTGAGAATCTGAAGAACTAAGGTTTCTATTCCTGGTTATATGCATGTTATAACATTTTATAGGGCCTCAAGAGGTCTACCAATCAACCACAAATCCCAAATTGGGAAACCTGCTTGACTTTAAAGGACTTTAAAGTATTTAAAATATTTTAGAAAATAATTCACCCCCTCATTTCTTGCCACGGATAATTACAACCTGCAATTATCCAGTACTAGATAAGGAGAATACCTTTTTTCTACACTTGCGATGTAGTTTTTCTGGTAGAACTCAAGAATTTTTTAGACATGGAAAGTTTTTTTCCCCCCCTAAAATATTCCTTTCAAAAAGAAAAGTATTTTGGAAGATAGGAAGTTTTAACATATGTTTAAGTTGAAAATCTTTGCTGAGTAAACTTACATATCCATTTTATAACTGTCAAAAACAAAGTGAAATTCATATTATCTACTTGACTTTTAAAAGTACTTACAAATGTCAGGCATCCTGGAATCCTAATATTAGGATACATATTATATAAGGAGGAAAAGAAGAATACTATCTAAATTATGTTTGTACCCGTCAGTCTATAAGCAGGAAATACATTTAGGCCTCAGAATTCTCCCACTAAGATTAGAGGTAACATTTAGGCATACCCTTACATCTCACTTTCTTATTCCTGCAGTAGGCATGTTCTCTTAAGAGGAAAATGAAAAATCCGGTATCTGATGTATGTGTATACGTGTAGCTTTTTTGTTAAACTGCTTTTTTTCCTTTGAACTGTCAATGTATAGGAATCACTAGGAAAATAGTAGAGCTATAAAATATTCGGGGAAAAGCAATAACTGTTGGAGAATTTATATGAAATGCAAGCCCAGAATCTTTTATTCTAGATTTTTGGCTTCTAGGGGTAACCTTGGCACTTGTGGTATTAAAATCGTAAATTTGAGGCTCGGGCCCTATAGCTCAGTGGCTAGGGTGCCAGCCAGATACACCAGAGCTGGTGGGTTCGAACCCACCCAGGGCCTGCCAAACAACAACAACAAAAAAATAGCTGGCATTGTGGCTGATGCCTGTAGTGCAGCTACTTGGGAGGCTGAGGCAAGAGAATCGCTTAAGCCCAGGAGTTGGAGGTTGCTATGAGCTGTGATGCTATGGCACTCTACCTAGAGTGACATAGTGAGACTCTGTCTCAAAAAAAAAAAAAAAATCTTAAATTTGAAGACAAAGGTCAGTGAGGTGAGCTAGCTGTGCATTATCTATTTATATTCATTATGATGTTGGAGAGTGAACCCCCTCAATTCTGAAGCCAGTGTATGAGTGTAACCCTTTTTCTACCACCAAATGAGCCACTGGTACTGTCTGAAAAAAATTCTTGACTTGAAAGAATTTTTGGCTGAATTAGTGACTCCATGCTGTTTAGCAGTATATTAACTATGAATTCATGTGAGAACTAATTCCTTCCTATAGGGAGGGCAAGGACCTTCCAGGTGCCTGTAGTCCAGCTACTTGGGAGGCTGAGGCAAGAGAATCACTTAAGCACAAGAGTTTGTGTTTAAGGATACCATATAATTCCAATTCCCATTTGTATGTAAGAATCCCGAAGGCTGAGGCAAGAGAATCACTTAAGCACAAGAGTTTGTGTTTAAGGATACCATATAATTCCAATTCCATTTATATGTAAGAATCCCGAAGGCTGAGGCAAGAGAATCGCTTAAGCACAAGAGTTTGTTTCCAGGATACCGTATAATTCCAATTCCCGTTTATATGTAAGAATCCTGGGGTTTCCTTTGTCTTAAAGCTTTTCTTCAGAACTCCATAGGAAAAATAATGTAGCCTATATTTCAGCTACAAAGGATCTGTTGATTCTGTGCACAGCCTGCTGCCTTTTGAATTCTCTTGACTGAAAAAGAATGGTTTGTACTAACAGAGAGTGGGAAAGAACAGTGTTAAGGTTAAGCGTTAAGGCAACAGTCTAGTGTTGGGAGGAGGTCATGCTGAGTAAATATCTGCCCTGTGTCTGACTGTACCTGTGCCCCAGTTGTCTTTAACTTGTCAAACACAAACAAGTTACTAGGCAACAGTAGTGATTCAGATACTCTGAACACCTCACTACATTGAAACGTCTAACCACAATATTTCCAGGAAATACCCCTCTTATAATTATGTCACTGGAGAGTGGGGTAAATATTCACACAGGCATCGAGGTCATCAGATGACCCAGAGTTAGTGGCTGTGTGTCAGGAGGAGGGCTGACTAATGTTTGGAAGGACGTCACCTCTCAGGGTAGATGGTTACCTACATGGCAACCATGGGGAAGAAGGGTTAAGATGGCAGGTGGGAGGTACGATCTCTCCCCAGAAGGACTCATGGGGGAGGAAATTCGTTGCTCTAGGTGGGGAGAAAAATAGCATATTCCTAAGTGTAAAAATATCCCACGATCTTAAAAATCACAACATAGCATAGTAGCTAGGAGCGTGGACTCTAAATCCTACCTCTTTCATGTGCTGGGTATCTAAGTTTCACTTCTCATACCTCAGATGGGGTGATAATGGCACCTGCCCTGCAAAGCTGTCATGCATATTAACGTCAGGAAAGCACTAGAACCAGTGTCTACCATAAACTCTGGGAAGTGTTAGCTTATTCTCCATGCGCCCGATAGCTCCTCGAGAGGTGGGGGCCAAATAGTGAAAGAATGAAGGGAACCCCCAGGATGGGTGGGATCCATTTTAAGTTTTATTTATTCTTTTGTGAGTCTAAAGACTGCCATTGGAGAAATTTTAAGTATAAATTGTTTAAGAACCCTCTCTATAGATTTTTCAGCATTATATACTTTGAAAAAAATGTATATATATACATATTTGAGACAGAATGTTACTTTGTCACCCTCAGTAGAGCGCTGTGGTGTCATAGCTCACACAGCAAGCTCCAAGTCTTGGGCTCAAGTGATTCCCTTGCCGAAGACTCCCAAGTAGCTGGGACTACAGGTGCCCACCACAACCCCTGTCTATTTTTTTAGAGACAGGGTCTTATTCTTGCTTAGGCTGGTCTTGAACCTGTGAGCTCAGGGCAATCCACCCGTCTCAGCATCCCAGAGTGCTAGGATTACCAGTGTGAGCCACTGTGCCTGGC
This sequence comes from Galagoides demidoff, assembly GCA_963574575.1. NCBI lineage: Eukaryota > Metazoa > Chordata > Mammalia > Primates > Galagidae > Galagoides > Galagoides demidoff. Next base: position 21,016 of record CAUYQV010025515.1, on the reverse strand, counting down.
CTATTTTTTTTTTTGAAACAGAGTCTCACTTAGTCACCCTGGAGTTGCGTCCCATGGTGTCATAGCTCATAGCACCCTCACATTCTTGGGCTCAAGTGATCCTCTTGCCTAATCCTCCCAAGTAGGTAGGACTACAAGTGCCTGCCCCTGCCTGACTAGTTTTAGAGACAGGGTCTTGATGTAGTGCAGGCTGATTTCAAACTCCCGAGCTCAGGCAATCCACCCTCCCAGATGAAAAATATGCATTAAAATAAGACATAAGAATTGTGCAGAGTGAGGATAATGTAATCATGGGGAGTTACTTTGGGGATTCCAAGGTATCTGTAATATTCTGAAACTAGATGTGGGATTTTTTGTTACTGTTTTTTTTTTATGCTTTATGTTGTGTCTCCTTTTTTATATAAGATGTCATTTAAAAAATATAGAGTAAGCCACAGTAAATGGGATGAAATCTTGGAGCCTTTTATGACACGTGGAGGTCATAATTGTGCAGACATGTTATTGACTCCTTTAGAAAAAGAAAGGTACCCGAGAGTCCCTGGGAAAGGGTGAGATCATTCCAGTGTCTGAGTGTGGGGACTGGCACATTCTTTTGACCGCATTCTAGTGCCTGGTGCCAGGCACTTGGCTAGTGGCAGGCAACACCAGCACAGATGAGATGTGGACTCTGTCCGTGCAGCCCGTCATCAGTGGAGGAGGCAGCACTGTAAAACTGTGGTGGGCTGACGACCTGTGTGTGAGCATAGGCGAAGGGAGGAAAGCCAATGGCATTAAATCCCAGTGTGATCTGTAAGAGTTCTTATTTCCCTCGAAATTTATTTTTGGAAGGGAAATCAGAATGCTAGAGAATTGTGTTGGGAATGTGTGTCTGCACTTTGGCCTGGCCCGGCCGTGTGGCCATGTCTGAGCGCTGTTCTGTCCCAGTGACTAAACGCTGCTTTGAGACAGTGGTGCCATTGGGAGATTCAAAGGGGAGAAAATGCTGCTGGAACCTTCCTTCTTCCTGAACTTGCACAGAGCCTCTGTGGTTCTGTCTGAGCCACCTGAAAGGTGGTGGTGTTGCCCTAGGAAGTGGTGGGTCTAAAAGTCAGGAGGAGGAAAGGGATTGGGGAGTAGCTGTTAGGGTTATCTCAAAAAGCCAATCTTAATAGTTAATTTTGAATTATTTAGAAACCCTGGTCAATGTACAACATAAGTATATAATGTCATATTATTAAATAACTATAAAGATTTCCTTTTAAAAGTATTTTTGTCACTTTGTTTTTTAAAGAGACAGAGTCCTGCTCTGTCACCCGGGCTGGAGTGTAGTAGTGAGATTATAGGTTTAAGTAAACCTCCTGCCTCAGCCTCATCGGCAGCTAGGATTATAGGCTAATTTTTAATTTTTTTTTTTTAAGAGACAGAGTTTCACTGTGTTACCCAGGTTCTTAAACTACTGGCCTCAAGCATTTCTCTTGCCTCAGTCTCCCAAAGTGCTGGAATTACAGGTGTGAGCCATCATGCTCAGTCAAGATTTCTTTATTATCAAAATAATAGCTTCATTATTTAAGTTAACATTTCAATTTCTATAAAAAGGTAACCCCATCAAACTGTAAAATTGTGTGACTTTTCTTGAACCCAAGATACATAGCACTCCCATGAATTTACTGTTGAGAGTAGAATCCTCTATTTTATGTATACTTTTATGCCTTGAATAATTTTCTGTAAGTGCATAATGTTGGCCTGGCGAGATGGCTCATGCCTGTAATCCTAGCACTCTGGGAGGCTGAGGCACATGGATCACCTGAGCTCAAGAGTCTAATAACAGCTTGAGCAAGAGTGAGACCCCATCTCTACTAAAAATAGAAAAACTTGCTGGGTGTTATGGCAGGTGCCTGTAGTCCCAGCTTCTTGGGAGGCTGAGGCAAGAGGATCACTTAAGCCAAGGAGGTTGCTGTGAGCTGTGATGTTACAGCACTCTATCCAGGGTAACAGAGTGAATTCTGTCTCCAAAATATATATATATATGCCTTTAATGTTGATTTGGGAGAAATGCTTTTTTTTCTGAGGACCAAAGAGATTAATTCTCATTAGTTGGCAGAGTCAGCATTAGAACTCAGGTCTTAGGATTAGTCTTAGGATTAGTCTTAGGATTCTAAGATGCGAATTTGACCCGAGAAAAGCAAGAGCATGTGAAGAGGCTGCAGCTGTTGAGTAAACATTTGTTATTCATTATCTTGATAATACATGCATATGGATCTGTTATCCATAGATGATCTAAATCAAGCTAAGTAAAAATTCCAAAGGGAAAAAAATTGGGGAGTATTGATGTCTCACACCATAAGAGCAGTCTCATGGTAGTGTTTTGGAGCGTTTGATGGTTGTCAATAAATTATCTTATCCTGCCTTTTTCTTGGTACAAGAGATGGGATTTTTATTTGCCATCTTTAACTATTTTTGGTGAGATCACTATATATCTTCTTTTTTTTTTACAGAATGATATACTTTTTAATGTGGCTGGGAATCTTAGGAATCTGTAAAATACTGGGGTTGTGCTGAGAAAACTGAAAGGCAAGATAGCAAAGTTACCTGCCCAGGATTAGTCTCAGCTTGTCCGTAGCCAAACTAAGAGAAGGATTCTGGTCTCTTGACTTCTGATCCAGGGTCTTATCATGACACCATTAGTTTTTGTTTGTTTGTTTGTTTGTTTGTTTGTTTGTTTTTGAGACAGAGTCTCACTATGTCACCCTTGGTAGAATGCTGTGGTGTCACTGCTCACAGCAACCTCCAACTTTTGGGCTTAAGTGATTCTCTTGCCTCAGCCTCCCAAGCAATTGGGACCACAGGCACCCACCACAACGCCCAGCCATTTTTTGGTTGCAGTTGTCATTGTTTGGCAGGCCTGGGCTGGGCTCAAACTCGCCAGCTCCAATGTATGTGGCTGGCACCCTAGCTGCTGAGCTACAGGCACTGAGCGACATCATTAGTTTTTTTAAACACTTTTTATCCATGGATCCCAGATTGTAGGTGAGATTTGTGAAGGATGGGGTGAGGGCCTGAGGATGTGCCACGTGGTCGCCCTTCTCTCTTCCTCAAGCATGATCTGATTTTTTTCTGGAGAAATTCTATCCCCTATATCTGGAAGTAAACATAAATGGAAAAGTTGGGGGAGGTAAGCTGACCCAGGCTGGCAGTCATATTTATAAAAGAGACGGCAGGTCTTCCCAGTTGATTCTGGAACATTTTTCCTGTGTGTCAAGGGGAAGCAGCAGGTGAGGTCTGCTGTGAGAATCCACCGTAGTTTACTGTAGGCTCCTCTGACATGGCAGGGGCATGCTAACCTGTTTCCTTTTCTTTGCTGTAAGAATTCATCTTGAAGCTGTGTTCATTTGTGCTGGTTTTCCCAAAGAGGAATAGAACTCCATACTTAGTCAGAACTACTGAAGCAGTAAATGCTGAGTGGGCCTGGTGACTTGTTCCTGCCATCCCAGCTATGTAGGAGGCTGAGGCAGGAGGATTGTGTGAGGCCAGGATTTTGAGGCCCGTCTGGGCAATATACCAAGATATCATCTCTTTTTTTTTTTTTTTTGAGATAGAGCCTCAAGCTGTCGCCGTGGGTAGGGTGCCGTGGCATCACAGCTCACAGCAACCTCCAACTCCTGGGCTCAAGCGAGTCTTCTACCTCTGCCTCCCAAGTAGCAGGGACCACAAGCACCCGCCACAACGCCTGGCTATTTTTTTTTTTTTTTGGTTGCAGCCATCCTTGTTATTTGGTGGGCCCGGGCTGGATTTGAACCCGCCACTTTAGGTGTATGTGACTGGCACCTTAGCCACTTGAGCCACAGACACTGAGCCCAAGATATCATCTCAAATAAAATTAAAAAAAAAATTAGACAGGCCTATAGTCCCAGCCACTCAGCAGGCTAAGGTAGGAGGCTGCAGTGAGCTATGATCATGCTATTGCACTCCAGCCTGGGCAAAGGGTGAGACTCTGTCTCTACAAAAACAAAAGAAAATTATAAAATAAAGATGCTGGCTCCACTGCATACTAGCTGGTGACCCTGGGCAATTTACTTAATGTGCTCAAATGTAAAATATGCATAATAATATGTACCTCATAGATTGGTAGTGATGATTAATTAAATAAGTAAAATATTTGGAAGCATATAATGTTTTGGGTAACAGTAATATTAGCTATAGCTCTTACTCTCTAGGCTATCTAAATTTAAATCATTAATAAGATACAATTCAAAAATATTTAAACACTTGGAAAATATTCCAATTTAGTGTTATTAAACTAAGCTACTTTTTTGGGGGGGGCAGGGAGAATATAGCATAATAGTGATAAAGCCCAATTAGCTTTGCATAATTATAGTGATGAAATTGTTTAACATATATATTTGTAAATACTTTCCCAAATTAAAGCTTAAAATAACAACAAAGCCACAGTATAATAATCAGTTGGCTTCATTGTATACCTTACGCTTGTTAAGGGCCCGGAGGAATTTTCCCTTTTCCCTGGTTACGCAGATCTTATGGTTGTAGAGAAGGAAAGTTGGACAAAGTGTTCAGCTGACATTTCCTAGAAAACTCATTTGACAGATGATTTTCAAACACCGGTTTCTGATTTAGTAAAAACCTCTGCAGAGAAAATCTATTTATTCAGGCAGTTCTCTCTTGAAGAGCAATGATGATGTCCTTGAGTCCGTTTTGTTCTGAAAAGTACATACCACTTTCAGAATAAAATGAAGTGGTTTCCTGCGCCTGTAATCATAGGATTCTGAAGTCCTAGAATGAGTTCTTCTTTTTCCATGAGCCCTTTGTCCCTGTTTTTATCATGTTGATATATTTTTCACATTGAAAGCCTTTATGATTACTACATGTGACGTTCAAGTAATTCTTGAAATGTCATGTTCAAGTAATAGATCGGGAATAAAACCAGAAAGGACTTTATTATTGACAGTTTTTGAAGAAAATCTGACTTGCACCCGTAGAATAGCATTTTAAAGAGATTCGTATAATAATTGTGCATGAATATCAGGTCAAAAGGCAAAAGTAAAGAATAGTAATCATACCATGAACATGTTGGCACAAAGCATCCCAGAAGGTAAGGTTGGTTTCTAATAAGCAGGTAATCATAAATTAGTATTTATTTTTAAATGGGGATTTGTGGGAGAGGGGACACAATTTTGTAACCTATTTAGGCAGTGCCTGCTATATTTGACAGTTTGTTTCTGGGCCCAGGAGCACATAGCAGGGAGTTGTAGCAGGAAGGGATTGTCAGAGGATGCAGTTATGGCAGTGGTTCTCAACCTGTGGCTCACGACCCCTTCGTAACAATGAAAATACATCCTGCATATCAGATATTTACATTACAACTCATAACGGTAGCAAAATTACAGTTGTGAAGTAGCAATGAAAATAATTTTATGGTTGGGGGGGGTCACCACAACATGAGGAACTATATGAAAGGGTCTCTGCATTAGGAAGGTTGAGAACCACTGGTCTATGGTGAGGCCTGAAGTGTGACAGGCGGCACTTAAGGGGTGGGTGAGGAGGTGTAGCCTGCTAAGAAACATTATAAGGAGATATTACATGAGAAAGGAACAGAAATTAAGACAGTTGGAAGCACAGGATTTAGAGAAGGAAAAAAGAGAGGCTCAAAAACAGAAGCTGAAAAAGAAGGCAGAGGCCAGAGTTTGAGGGGCCTTATAAGCAATGCCAGGAAACAGAAGATGTCAGAAGGGCACATGATCTAAAAAGCCATCTTGAGAATAAAAAAACAAGATAATTGGATAAAGGCAACATGACTTGGGTATTTGTTATTAGGGAAATTGTGTTAATTTTGGTTAGCTGTAACAACAATGGCATTAGGGTTGTGTGTGTAGGGGGGTGTTTTGTTTGAGTCTTTATCTGAGAAAGGTATGTTGAAATATTTAGAGGTGAAATTATATGGTCTCTGAGATTACTTCCAAAAACTGTATGGTAGAACATAAACAGTATTTCCTGTGATAATTGTTGTAACTAGTCAAGCTTATTTTACTATTCTCTATTAACTTTTTTTTTTTTTTTTTGAGATAGATTCTTACTTTATCACTCTCCGTAGAGTATCCTGTGTTGTAGCTCACAGCAACCTCAAACTCTTGGGCTCAAGAGATTGTCTTGCCTCGGCCTCCAGAGTAGGTGGGACTACAGGCACCCACCCTTTTATTTTATTTTATTTTTATTTTACTTTATTATTATTATTATTTTAGAGACAGAGTCTCACTTTTGCTTAGGCTGGTCTGGAAGCTGTGAGCATAGGCAGTCCACCACCTCGGCCTCCCAGAGTGCCAGGATTACAGGAGTGAGCCACTGCACCTGGCCTCTATGTCTAATATATTTGAAATTTTTTACTAAATATTCTTTTTAAGTCAAAATAAGCAATGGATCTTTGGGCCACAGGAAGCTATTTAAGAGCTTTAAAGAGGCCAGTACTTTAAAGCAGGAAATGGATTGGGAATAAAACCAGAAAGGAAGGGAGTGCTGCATTAAATACAGTGGTTGTGGGCCTGTCGGTTCCTCTTCGTGCAAGAGTGTCTGTGACTTTATATTGTCTTAGACTGCACATTCTTCAGGGAGAATTTTTTTTTCTTTTTGAGACAGAATCTCAAGCTGTTGCCCTGGGTTGAGTGGTATGGTGTCACAGCTTATAGCAACTTCAAACTCTTGGGCTTAAGTGATTCTCTTGCCTCAGCCTCCCAAGTAGCTGGGACCACAGGCGCCTGCCACAACGCCCGGCTATTTTCTTTTGTTGCAGTTGTCATTGTTGTTTTAGCTGGCCCAGGCTGGGTTCAAAGCCACTGGCCTCAGTGTATGTGGCTGGTGCCCTCCCCACTGAGCTATGGGTGTCACCTTTATATCATCTTAGAAAACTGTTTTCTCTTTATACCTTTACTTTGTTGTACTCGAGTAGTCTAAAGTACTGGTGCTGCCTGATAATTCCTAGTTCTTTATTTTTTTTTTTTTTTGGTAGAATATGTTTATCTTTTTTACTGGATAGATTTAATTCATTTAAAATTTTTGCAGTTTTGTCTTTGTTTTTCTTGTAGTTTTGGTGGGGTTTTTTTTTTGACAGAGTCTCACTATGTTGCCCTTGGTAGAGTGCTATGGCATCACAGTTCACAGCAACCTCAAACTCTTGGACTTAGGTGATTCTCTTGCCTCAGCCTCCCAAGTAGCTGAGACTAGGGGTGCCTGCCACAATGCCCAGCTATTTTTTTTTGGGGGGGGGTTGTAGTTGTCATTGTTGTTTGGCAGACCCAGGCTGGGTTCAAATCTTCCAGCTCTGGGGTATGTGGCTGGTGCCCTAGTCACTGATCTACAGGTGCTGAGCCAATTTGGGGTTTTTTTTGAGAGTCTCACTTTGCCACCCTGGGTAGAGTGCTGTGGTGTCATAGTTCACAGCAACCTCAAACTCCTGGGCTCAAGCCATCCTTCTGTCTCAGCCTCTGAAGTTGCTGGTGCTACAGGCACCTGGCTGGTTTTTATATTTTTAGTAGAGATGGGATCTTGCTTTTGCTCAGGCTAATCTATGAGCTCAAGCAATCCACTGGCCTCAGCCTCCAAGTGCTTGGATTACAGACGTGAACCACAGCCATTTTGGCTGCTATTGATGTTTTTAGACTTACCTTGCTAGTTACCTAATCTCATCACCAACATTATATGTGTCAAAACATTACTCTGTACCCCATGAGTATGTACAATTACTATTCGTCAGTTTAAAAAATAAAATGTGCGCAGAGGAGTGAAGGTGAGTGATAGCTATGATTTTATTTACTCTGAGCAACTAAGTGGATGGTGATACAGTTTACTGAGAGGGGAGACCACAGAGTAGGTGTGTGTGTGTCAGAGGAAATGAAAGATGTGATTTCAGGATATATGTACTTGTAAACATCTGCATTTTATGTTCTCAAAGCTATGAACCTGTTAGACAGAATTCACTCCTTTCAAGATAACCCCCATCAACCTATAATCACTTTTGCCATTCTTAAGATTGCCTCTAAAGATACACGTATATCCGAATGTCTCTTTTTGGTCTTGTTCAGTATAAGCTTTGGAAAAGGGCGCTAATCTCCAAATGTGCTTATTGCTGCTACAGATACTAAAGAAACAAAAACAAAGAAATTATTTCCTAAGTTGTTTGTTTTCATGGAGTGGGTGTGGGCAAAGAAGAATTTCTTTGATTTTATTTTTAAAATAGAGATTTTTGATACCACATATATGCTTTAAGAAAACAATTCCAAGTGATTACTTATAATCAAGCACTTTTTTTATGTAGGGGCATCGATGAAAATCAGATTTAATGGAAATAAGATTAAATGTGGAATTCATCTTTTAGCTTTCTGATGCTAATTGAACATTGAGTCCATAGTGTTTCCTGACTGTCTCTTGTCATTAGGTTCAGGTTTGAAGACACTGCTTCTAGTCATCCTATGCTTTCCTAAACTTACGTCCCCCCATTTAAAACAGTTCTGACACAGTTCATGCCATAGACAGACCTGTGTTAAACCCAATAGAATAACTACTTTGCTGATTTTCTATTTACTACTAATAGGTGGAGCTTGGTGTTTTAAAAGACTATTAGCAGCAACAACAAAAGACTATTCTACTTTTTTAGAATTTCATTTTCAATATTTATCCATGTGCCCTAGACTTCTTAAATTCCTAAGTTATATAACCAGTCTTTTTTTCCCATTTTTAAAAAGATAGAGTCTCATTTTGTCGCCCTGGGTAGAGTGCCGTGGCATCACAGCTCACAGCAACCTCCAGCTCTTGGGCTTAGGCAATTCCCTTGCCTCAGCCTCCCAAGAAGCTGGGACTACAGGCGCCCGGCTATTTTTTTGTTGTAGTTTGGTCAGGGCCAGGTTCAAACCTGCCACTCTTGGTATATGGGGCCGGCGCCCTACTCACTGAGCTACAGGCACTGCCTTTTTTCCATGTTATATTCATTTGAATTTCATTTCAATTTTTACATCTATCTGACATACCATTTTACTAAACTGTAAGTGTTAATTTCAGGCTCTCCTCCAAATTATAAATGTTTTTATTGCTCATTGTTCTTTTTAAGTGACTTCTGCCTAGGAAGTGAGAAAAAAAATAGTCACTGAATCAAAAATCCCTTAAGGATAGGAGCAAGGTTTCTCTTCTGCTTCCTTTCTTAACACTTAGGACCCAATTCTGGGCACAGTGGAACCTAATTGTGCACCGTGTGGGAGGACGGAGATCATTCTGTCTTCCATGCTGGCTGTTTATTTGCCTTTCTTTTCAGGCTTTCAGTAATAGGATAATTGCTACGTTGTCAACCAGCAAGTACTGCTTATCTTGAGTTTGGTTACTCATTAAACTCAGAGTATAGTTTTATAAGTGTTTTGTATCAGTTTCTATCCTACTTCAGATAAATTTTTTAAATTTCTGCATTGAAGGTCAAATTGAATTCTGAATTCTCAGAAGGTATTTGATTGCAATTTTTTTTTGTCCCCACAAAATGCTTTTGTTTTTTGTTCCATTTATAATATTACATCTTTTAATCTTTTCTTAAAAGCCTCCGATGGACTAAACATTTCTTAGAAGATAGCACGGAGAGGATCAATGACATAAAAGTCCATTATGATTGATGTATTTAGAATATTTTATACACACACACACACACGCACACTCTTTTGACTTATTAGAATTGGGCAGGAACTCAAAGGCAAAACTTCATAATACAGTAAGTATGGAAGCATTTTCACTTTCTAGAATCTCTCTTTTGTTTTAAAAAGTTATACTGGACAGGTTTCTAAACACTGTACTCTAATTAGGCCTCAGCAGGATGGAACATGGATGTACTTGATGTTCTTTTATCTTGTACTGATTTTTTTTTTCTGATATTGACTGCTTACTTACATCTTTTGAGTTGAGTGTTAGCTAATCCTAGTTTGAATGCCCTCCTGTTATACCAGTGGCCTGTTGTACTTTGTTTTTCTTCATAGCACTTTTTTTTTTTTTGAGATAGAGCCTCAAGCAGTAGCCCTGGGTAGAGTGCTGTAGCATCACAGATCACAGCAACCTCCAACTCCTGGACTTAAGCGATTCTCTTGCCTCAGCCTCCCGAGTAACTGGGACTACAGGCTCCCGCCACAATGCCCGGCTATTTTTTGGTTGTAGTTGTCATTGGTGTTTGGCAGGCCAGGGCTGGATTTGAACCCGCCAGTTCTGGTGTATGTGGCTGGTGCCTTACCCGCTTGAACTACAGGCCCCGAGCCTCAGAGCACATTGTTTATTATCTTATATGAGCATAATAAAGGTCCGTGAAGGAGGTGACCATTTAAAAACTCCTGGATTCCTTGAACAGTGTCTAGTACGTAGGAGGCACTTACTACACATTATTAAATGAATATCTGTCTTTTTTTAGGCAATAAAATTAGGAAATGTTGCTTATTTATTTTTTCAGTTCAAGAAGGTACAAAGTAAATGTTCCAATCAATGTTATCTTTCCAGTAACCACGTAACTTATTCATATGTAACACAATTTTATGTATAATGATACATTTCTTTGTAAGGTAAATCAAATCAAGTCTGCCTGGTTCTTTTTGATTTGGTAGCTATTTTTGGTTGGAGATAAATAAACATCAAATGAGTGACTGGTTTTATTTTGTCAAATAATGGGTGACATCCATTATATGAAAATAATTCATTTATAAAGCGGTTCTCACCCTTCTTGTTATAAACCCTACAGTAGTAATACACTCAGCACAGTGAAATCTCTTTGAAGGTTGATACTAAGTAAGGACTAATTTAATTGGGTGTATACTTTAGGTTAGAGCTATAATATCCAAATAGTTATTACTTTACCAGCCTTTCTCAGGCACGAGTTGACAGTATATATTTTTCCCAAATATAACATCCTAAATGTTTATATTTGACTGTAGTTAATTGAGGCTGAGTAAAGACATGAAATAAAGGGAGATTTCAGTTAATAAATGCTTCTATAAAAATACCACCACCACCACAAATGGTTTCTGATACTTTCAGCTACGAATATAACATTTTTCTAAGGAAAACATTTTAAAATGTAAACTATACAAAAATGTAGGAAGGAAAAAAACGCATACTCCTACCTCTTAGTCATTCTCAGTATTTTAGCAAACTTGTGCTCTTACTTTTCTTCCCTATTAACTCTATCAATGCTCTTCTAGTTAAAATAACCATTAGCATTTTCCTGATTATAAGAATAATCAAGATGGGAAATTAGAAAATATAACCAAGAATCAAATAAAAGTCTACTATAAATATATTCAAATTAAACAGTGTTTATTTAGGGCTTATTTCCTTTTCCTTCTCTCTTTTTTTTTTTTTTGGAGACAGAGTCTCATTATGTCGCCCTCCGTAGAGTGATGTGGCATCACAGCTTATAGCAACCTCAAACTCTTGGGCTTAAGCAATTCTTTTGCCTTAACCTCCCAAGTAGCTAGGACTACAGGCGCCCACCACAATGCCTGGCTATTTTTTGTTGTAGTTGCCATTGTTGTTTGGCAGGCCTGGGCTGGATTCAGACTTCCAGCTCTGGTGTATGTGGCTGGTGCCCTAGCCGCTGAGCGGTAGGTGCCAAGTCAGGGCTTATTTGCTTAACGTTTTTTCTAGTATATGTAATATACATCTATACATTATTGAAATCATACTACAATTTCCTTTTGTCATTAACATCTTTTCTGTTATTGTTAATCAGGCCCAGGTGAGGTTTGAACCTGCTGTTCCGAGCTGGTGTGCAGGGCCAGTACTCTAACCAGTGAGCTACAGTGCCCAGCTTGTCATTAACATCTTAAACAGTTTTTTAAAAAACGAAAGCACTTTTATTATTTAGGGACATGGTGAATACTTTTATTGCCACCAATTTAAAATAAGAAAGTATGAAAGAAATTAAAATCACTGATAAATCATACTACCAACATTAGCAACTAATATGTACTTGGCATATTTGTTAACTTGGTCTTTTACATACATACACGTATACTTTTTTTGGAAATTAAGAATATAGTTCTGTATTTAAAACAAGTTCAGTGCATTTCGTGGCTGCTTCAGTCTCCAACTGTAGACCTTTATATTGTTTCAGTGTTTCACTGAATGTTATTTTGGGTAACGTTACTTCTGAATTTAAGACTTGTTCCAAAACGGATTCTCACTAATAAATTCTCAACATATAGGCCTTTTAAAATCTCCTGCATTTAAAAAGAGAGAGATTTTTGAAAGAATTGTATCAATTTATGATCTCACTAGCAGTTCACTGCAGTTTTTATGTTCTTTTCTGATTATAGCTTAAAATACATTTTAATAGGCTTTATTTCAAGGTAATGTTCTAGTGTTCCTTATCCATGAATTACAGTAAGGTAGATGCTTGTGTGTTTATTTGTCAGTGAGCCATTATGTGGAAGGTTCTTATTATTGGTAAGTAGGAGATATTTAGTGGTGGGGAACTCTTTGGCCTAAGATGATCGGAGGAGATATAGGGGAAATCAGCTCCAGGTAGAAAGTAAGGAAATGTGTCAAGCTGTGTGAGTAGGCCACCTCAGTTTTATCTTCCATTTCTATTTCTCGTCTCACTGCAAAAGTATGGGTATCATAGCAAAGTTACTATCTGTTTTTCTTGTCTCTTTCCATATTTTCTTAATGGCATTTGAAGGTAGAGTTCAAGGGTCAGGTTTCTGAAATCACCTAATCCTCCTAGGACTATGGGGAACATGAAAGAATACGGGAATGAAAAACAAAGAAAGACAAGAGCCAAGATCCCCAGTGAAAGCTTTGCTTAAATAAATAATCATAATGGAATTTTTTTTTTGGTTATAATCAAAATGTTATTTTCTAGAATTTTTATATGTAATTGTTTATTCTTAATGTCATGTGGCTTTGTAAGAGCATCTACCCACAGTTCCCAACACAGTTGGGTTTTCCACCAGATTCTTGGAGTTTTAAGGCTGATCCTCATCCTCCAGTGCTTGTTTGCACTCACAAATCTGTAAGCTTCGCTTTGATGGAATGTGTTTTTTTGGGGGGGGCCCTAGAAATTATTTAAGTGCAGCACCACTGTCTATCTCTATTTTTCCTTATTTTCTCCCTCTTTTAAAGTTTCATCAATCTTACTCCTGTTCTGCTATCCCTTTTTCTTTTCCAAACTCATTTCCTTCTTTTTTTAATGATCTGCTGAAGGGACAGCTTGTGAATAATGGAACTGACTTCTCATGTTATAATATTTCTACAAGAAAGGCAAATTAGAAGCTATATATCCTGTTCTAGAGTTTAGTGAAAGGGAAACGGGAATTGGATAGGGATTTCACTTAATGGTATACAAATATATACTTCATGATCATTATTATACATGTACCAACAGCCCCATATGCTTGGTGGTGAAGTGTTCAAACTCTGTAGGACAATTTAGAAGAGTAGGTCACAAAAAATACATATGTTTGCAACTTTGTCAACCAGCTCAGTTGATCACAAATGAAAATAAAGTTTTGAGCCGAGCTATTCTGCCTGTTTTGAGAGAGAAATGCATTATGCCCTGATGGTTACTGGATCAATTGCTCTAGAGCAAAAGCATTTAGTTCTAAATGCCCTTATTTTTCCCCAGGAGACAATACATCTATTGGCAATGATTCTGAATAATCATATATTTAGCTACCAATATTTCCTACTGTTTAAGTGCAATGGTGGATAAACCAAATTTCTTTATTTCCTTCAAGTAAATGGTTTTTACTGTATAGACTTTCCAGTGAAAATTTTTGGAAGTTTACGTTTTATGACAGTTTTTCTTCATTTCCTTAATTTATTATAATAAACAAAAACTCAATAGATAAAGATTTATAGGTGTATTTCAAATACCAATGTCACAGTCGCTCCTTAAAATTGTGTTTAAGTGACATTCTATTAGATTCTAGATTGTAATCTTTTAGGTAAATTTCAGCTCTTAATGTTATGCTCTAGGTGTTTCTTCTTCGTGTGTGCATTCCTTCTATGGAGTATTGGATTGGGTTGGGAAATCTGGGTCCTTCCTAGCCCCACATTTGAGGACATAAATCCTGATTATGAGATTATTTATAGAAACCAATCTCTGAAGCCTAGATTGGAAGCACAGGTCAAATAAGTGCTGTGGGGAGACAATTAGGTATTTAAATGCAATGTAGCAGTTTAAGTTCCAGGAGAAACTGGATCCTCATTCACAGAACTTAATGGCTTTTTGGAGAGGGTATTGCTTCTTGGTAGTCGTTCCACTTGAAAGCAATGGCTTATTCGGCCATTCACGTGAAAACAACTCTAGAAAAACAGCCTTGTGTTTTTTAAGGTAAGCTGAAAATAGCATAGACTATGAATGCTCTGCCTTCTCCATTACTTTATTTGTGGAATGCATTTGTGGTTGGCATAAAAAAACAAGAAATGTAGGATTTGTAGTCTTTCCTGAGTCTGTTTTATTGTCTTTCCCCGTTCCTATTTTTTTTCCTTTCCTTACAGAGAAAACCCTACTCTACCTTGAAGAACCCCGGTGGGCTGAGCCTCGGACTTTAAGACAGAGTTGTCTGGTCTTCCTGCTCCTCTTGTCATTGCCCTCTACCAAGGCCTGTGCGATACCACAGCTAAATCACAAGCAGTTAGGACTAACCTGCTGGAGGTGCAGATTCTGCAGCCTTCCTTCTGCTTCATTTTTCAGTGCCTAATTCTTCTAGGAAGTTCTCCCTCACATCTCTCAGGCCACGTAAGCTCTCTCTTGATCTTGATTCGTCGGCACAGTACACAAAGTGTAAATATGTTTAATAGCCATTAACCCATTGTATATTAAATAAACATCAATATGTTTAATCTCCTAGACTTTAAACTCCTACAAGGAAATCATATTAATGTGCATGTAGGTATCGTTTTTACAGCAGCACCAAGATTGGGTAAGCTCCCTGTTCTCAGGCATGAGCCCTCTGCTGTGACCACCAAACGTACCAACCACAAGTGCCTGGTCAAATGTTGTTTCTCCTTGAGTCTCTGCCCTTATCTCCATTCTAGAGTAGGATTATTTCACTCCTTTCTGTAGACTCTTGTTGAAAGAGTAATTTTGCTCAAATCACAAAACAAAGTGGTAGTATTCTCTTCTAATGCACTAGTAACACCAAGCAGTGTTTTAAGATGTCATCTTAAAATACTCATTTCAATAGCATGTTTTTTATTATTCCATGTAACTTTTTGGAATAGTATGAAATACTCTGGTTTCCATTTGGTAGAGGGAGAAATCAGCAATTCTCCATAGAAGACAGCTCCATAGCTGACAGCTTCCCTACGCTGACCACCTCCTTAAGTTGACTTAATTTCCATAGACTGGATATGCACCACATGGACAGCACGTCCACCTGGTGTACAGCAGCCACTGTTCCATAGCTTGGCCACCTCTGTGTGTTGACCAGTTTGTTATAGTCCATTGGGTGATCAACTTAACAGAAGTCCTGCTATATATGGATTTCTAGGATAATCTGAAGGGCATGGAATAAAGGAGTTGTATTAAAGTAGAGAATTATAAAATTGTATTTGTTTATTTGTTCATTCAGAAACCTGTCTTGCTCTGTCAGCCCGGCTGAAGTGCAGTGGCATGATCACAGTTCACTGCATCCTCCAATTCTAGGCCTCAACTGATCTTCCCACTGAAGTGCTGGGATTATAGGTGTGAGCTACCGCACCTTTTTTTGTTGTTGATGAAGAAATACACTATTGACATTGTGATCTGTTTACTTAGAAGGCGATTTCTGCATCATTTAAAAGGTGTTATGTGGTTTGGGGAATATTGTATAAAACTGGTAGACTCAGCTTCTGTTTTTTCTTTCCTGGACCAGCCCTGTTCTTGGGAGAAAGTATCAACTCCAATGTCAGACTTAAGTGCCTTGTAAAACTATTAAATGGGATTTTTCTTTTAATGATTTTCAGATAGCTTTTACTTTAATAGGTAATCTGTGCAGCCTACTGTTACAAAGTAAATTAAACCCTATGGCATTAAAACCTAAAGGAATCAGTTTCTGGGTATATAAGGCAAACTAGGAATGTATAAACAGACAATTATCACTATTGTTCAGTTAGGCTGTCGTGTTTAACCTTGCTAATAAAGCCCCCAGGGTTTTTGAACCAAACTAGTGCTGGCTGCTTTTGTGTGACCATTAAACATGGAGCAGGTAATACCATTTACATGGAATGACCCTAGTGACCAGATATCTATCCTGTATATTTTTGGGGGAGTTGATAAAATTAGAGTTCAGATTGTTGAAAGTGTAAATGTCTGTTTACATTATAGGGACTTCTTTTTTTGTTCATCTGCTAAAGTAGGCAGGCATTTTAACACAAAGATAAGCCTTCAACCCAATTTATTCTCTGTGGCCAGGGATGTATTGTATGTCCTTCACTGGCAGTAAGTCCAGAAAGGGATGGGAAGTAGAAAATTTCATACTAGTACTTTGTGCTAAGCACTGAAAACACCTAGATAAAGAGAAAGACACCACCTTGGGGAGTACCCCTGTCCCTACCCTGCAGAAGTTCTCTGGTATCTGCTAGGAATGGAGATGGGGACAGGAGGTTCAGGGCAAGCATTGGCCATCATTTGGGTGCATGATATGTCCCCAACTCCGCCCTTTAACTTTGAGAACCTCTGATGTAGGGTATATCAACCGTCTACCTGTCTACCTACTATTTATCCATTCACTCTTTATTTATTCATCTGTTTCATTCACCTTACCTCATCCTTGGTATCGTACCAGGGACTGTTACATTGCCTATCCCTATGTGGCTCTAGCTTTTAATATTCCTCTCCACCTACTGGAGAGCTTTAGCGCCCCCCAACCCCAAGGGCTGTAGTTTTCTCTTTCCAAAATAGGCTGTAATCAGATCAGACAGTCAGATTTCTACAGTCACCAAAAGAAAGACTAAAGCTAGGCACTAGTCTACTAAAAGAAGCCAAATTCTAAAACATCTGGTGGAACATTTTGAGAGTCAGATTTTATTGAAGGTACTTTACTGTATCCACTTAGTTAAGACGGAAACACTTGGTACAGGTCAGCACTGTTTCACCCTCTCAGTATGCTGCAGATCATCCCTTCTTGTGAAATACTCCCAATCCCAGAATTTATTGTTTTCAAATTTACACAGCTAATACTTGCTCTGGGTAAATAAGTAGTGTATTCATTTCAACAAGTACCAAATGGTCTACCTAGCCATTTAAAGGGACTATTTTTTTTTTAAGTGAGAAATGAAACAGACCATTCCCTGCCCTTTTTAATCATGATAGATTTTGATAAATTCTAAAAGAAAATTTGTCTGGTTTTTGTCCCTTCATATTGTTTAGTTACAAGTTTATTTTTGGAGCACGGTTTCCCGAATTTTGTTAAATAGTTTGCTTTTCATTGGCTGGTTCTTAATCTTGTCTGTAGAAAACTTAGACATGTGTGTTATTAGACAATCTGCTAAAGAAGTGCTCAGCTAGGCTCTGTGCCTGTAGCTCAGTGGTTAGGGCACCAGCCACATACACTGGGGCTCCCAGGTCTGCTAAACAACAATGACAACTACAACAAAAAAAAATAGCCAGGCATTGCAGTAGGGGGCCTGTAGTCCCAGCTACCTGGGAGGCTGAGGCAAGAGAATCGCTTAAGCCCAAGAGTTTGAGGTTGCTGTGAGCTGTGATGCCACAGGACTCTACCAAAGGCAACATAATGAGACTATGTCTCAAAAAAAAACACCCCAAAACAGAAAGTACTCAGCTGGTGTGGCACTTTATAGGGATAAGTGAGCCTGGGAGTTAATAAGAGAATGTGGGATAGTTTTTACTTTTCTAGTTCTTTAGAAATAATTGACCTCAATGGGCTATATCTCCTTTAACAGCTCAATTTATAATTCAGTATTATAAAATTCATTCCTCTTAGGATAAAATTAAGTGATTTTTAGTAAATGTATATAATTGTGCAACCATCATCACTATGTAATTTTAGAGCATTTTCATCCCCGAAATTTTCTTGCCTTAGCCTCCTGAGTAGCTGGGACTACAAGCACCTGTCACAAAACCCAGCTATTTTTTGTTGCAGTTCGGCTGGGGCCGGGTTTGAGCCTACCACCCTCCGTATATGGGGCCAGCGCCCTACTCACTGAGCTACAACCACTAATTATTTTCTATTGATAGGCTGTATTTTCCTTATATAATCACTAGATACAGACCAAAGTAGTCCAGTCTTCCTTATATGGAATGGTAAATAAGTTCCAGATAAGAAACATTTATTCTCTACCCAAGTATATCTTCCCCACAGTTCACAAGTTCAGTTATTGGTAGCTGATTTTTCAATTATATTTTTTACATTAAAAAAAATGTTTTTCCAAGCCATTCTCAGAATAAAGTGTCACCAAGATATTTTACAAGCTTGCTTATTTCCCTGATTTAAATTGTATCATGTCCAAAACAATGTGGGACCTCATGGCAATATAAAAACTTAATAATGATCTGAAAAGAACTCCTTTTTACCTTACTTTTGTTGGGAAAATATTTCACAGATACATGAGAACTTTTTTATGAGCAGTGGATTTTCTTTTTCTTTTCAAGGACTTGTGATTAAACATTTAATGAACTTGGTGGATGCTTCTGTACTCAACAAAGCACCCTCATGTAAGCATGTTGGATGGGAAGAATTTTCCAGACTAGTTAATAAGTTAATAAGAAAAAACTAAGACAATGTGGTCTTTAAGAATAACCTTATGGGCCACGCAAGATGGCTCACACCTATAATCCTAGCTCTCTGGGAGGCTGAGGCAGGTGGATTGCTTGAGTTTAGGAGTTTGAGACCAACCTGAGGAAGAGCAAGACCCCCGACTCTCCCCATCTCTAAAAAAAATAGCTGGGTGTTGTGGCAGGTGCCTTATTCCCAGCTATGTGGGAAGCTGAGGCAAGAGGATCTCTTGAGCCCAAGAGTTTGAGGTTGTGAGCTATGATGTCATGGCACTCTACCAAGGGTGACAAAATGAGTCTCTGTCTCAGAAAAAAAAATTAGGAAAAACTTTATGGTCATGAGATTTCTCAGCTCAACTGGATCTCATAAGCATAAGGTGATACACGTATACTATAATTTGAGTATAATATGAAGTTTATTAGCAACAGTAACTATATAAATGGCAGATATAGTTTATAGAGAAACTAAGAGGCTCCTTTTCTTTTTTCTTCCACAAGAAGAGTAAATTATATGTTAAAATTCTTTTCTTGGTTTACATTAACTTTTTGCAAAATTATAAAGACTAAGCAATTTCCTGTAATACTATCTAGAGTACCTTCCAATGTATTTATATATCTTTAAAAAAAAATTAGGGAGGCTAAGCATGAGGATCACTTGAGGCCAGGATTTTGAGACCAGGCTTGGCAACGTAGCAGGATCCCATCTCTACCAAACAACAACAACAAAAAACAATCAGGCATGGAGGCATTTCTTTGTAGTCCTAACTACTTGGGAGCCTAAAGTGGGAAGATTGCTGGGACCCAGGAGTTTGAGGCTACAGTGAACTATGATGATACCATTGCACTCTAGCCTGGGTGACAGTAAGACCCCATTTCTTAAAAAGAAAAAAAAAATCATAATTGATTGTCTTATCATCTTTTTCACTGACTATTATTGACATTTTCAAATGGACTATAGGCAGTGGTGTGCTTTTGGGGATAGGTGCTCCTGAGGTCAGATTCCTGGTTCAAATGTAGGCTCTGCTACTTCCCGGCCATCTGACCATGGCAGCTCACTTTATTTCAACTCTTTTTCTTTAGAATTAGGCTATTTCCCAGGGTTATTATGAGGATTAATTAGATAATACACAAGTTCAGTCCCTGGCCTATAAGTATCATATGCTGGGAACTATTATTTTGTGACTATTTAATTCTACAATTTGATTTTTTTTTTTTTTTAAGAGAGAGAATTTCACTTTGTTGCCCTTGGTAGAGTGCTGTGATATAACAGCTCACAGCAACCTCCAGCTCTTGGGCTTAGGCGATTCTTTTGCCTCAACCTCCTGAGTAGCTGGGACAACAGGCACCCATCACAAAGCCCAGCTATTTTTTTGTTGTAGTTTGGCTGGGGCCAGTTTTTAACCTGCCACTTTCGCTATATGGGGCTAGCACCCTACTCACTGAGCCACAGGCGCTGCCCTACAACTTGATATTTTAATGGCTTTATGGTGACAGCTGAGTTTTCTAAGGTCTAAAGAAGCATGCTTCTATGTTAGAAAAATCATAAGCTGTTTGTTTCAACCGATAGTTTAATAAAATTCTGTTTCAAGATCTAGTTCTAGGGCTTAGTTTTTCTTAAACCTTTAAGCTCAATGTATAAATCTTTTATTCTTAATTCCAATTTGTAAATGTAGGAACACATTTTCTTCAATCAGTGTTTGGCTTTTCTTTCTTATAGATTAAATACTTTTAAACATTAAAACCCATATATAGATAAGTTCTCCCAATTTTTAAATGATATTTATACGTTTAATAGATTTTAAACACTTCAAATGCACAACTGGGCAGGCATACAAGTCTAGCAAGCAAACCATTTCTAAACCCTTCTGCTGGAGCTAACATCTATACTCAGTCACCTCTGCAGCTGTGTTCAAGGACCTTCAGATCCCAACTGTCATAAGTGGTGTGTGGGAGCAGGCCTTTCACATGTGAACTTTTTCTTGTAGCCTTGAGTATCCATCACATGGCCCCTTTCTCATTTTTTTTTTTTTATTGTTGGGGATTCATTGAGGATACAAGAAACCAGGTTACAGTGATTGCATTTGTTAGGTAAAGTCCGTCTCACAATTGTGTCTTGCTCCCCAAAAGTGAGGGACACACCAAGACCCTTTCTCATTTTTTTTTTTTTTTGAGACGGAGCCTCAAGCTATCCCCCTGGGTAGAGTGCCATGGCATCACAGCTCATAGCAACCTCCAACTCCTGGGCTCAAGCGAGTCTCCTGCCTCCGCCTCCCAAGTAGCTGTGACCACAGGCGC
>CAUYQV010025514.1:0-12667 GCA_963574575.1 Galagoides demidoff | reverse complement strand
GCCATGGCATCACAGCTCATAGCAACCTCCAACTCCTGGGCTCAAGCGAGTCTCCTGCCTCCACCTCCCAAGTAGCTGGGACCACAGGCGCCAGCCACAACACCCAGCCATTTTTTGGTTGCAGCCATCATTGTTGTTTGGTGGGCCCAGGCTGGGGATTCGAACCTGCCACCTTAGGTGTACATGGCTGGCGCCTTAGCCGATTGAGCCACAGGCACCGAGCCAGTGATAACAACTCTTATCAGAAAGTCCCCAAAGAACAAGTGGATACAGAGAGAAGGGAACAGTTGCACATGTTGGTTGGACTGCAAACCAGCACAACCTCTGTGGAAAGCAACATGGAGATATCTCGAGAACTAACAGTAGACCTACCATTTGATCCAGCAATCCCACTACTAGGTATTTACCCAAAGAAAAATAGACATTTTATAAAAAAGACACTTGTACTCAAATGTTTAAGCAGCACAATTTGCAATGGCACAGATGTGGAAACAATCCAAGTGCCCATCAATACATGAGTGGATTAATAAAATATGGTAATGAATACCACGGAGTACTACTCAGCCATAGAAAATGATAATCTAGGTGGTGCCCGTAGCTCAGTGAGTAGAACGCCAGCCACATGCACCAAGGCTGGCAGGTTCGAACCCTGCCTGGGCCACCTGGACAATGACACTGCAACAACAACAAAAAAATAGCAGGGCTTTGTGGCGGGCACTTCTAGTCCCAGCTGCTTGGAAGGTAAGGCAAGAGAATCACTTAAGCCCAAGAGTTGGAGCTTGCTGTGAGCTGTGACATCACAGCATTCTATCAAGGGTGACATAGTGAGACTGTCTCAAAAAAAAAAAAAAGGGGGTAATCTAGTATCTTTTCTAACTACTTGAATAGAACTGGAGACCATTCTTCTAAGCAAAGTATTGCAAGCATGGAAAAACAAACACCACATGCATTCAATACTAAATTGGAACTAGTTAATCAACACTTATGTGCACAAATGGGAATAAAGCCAATGGAAATCAAGTGGGAGGCAGAAGGAGGGGCAAATTCACTCCTAACTGGAACAATGTATACTTTCCGGCTGAAGGGCATGTTTATATTTTATTTTTTATTCAATTTTTGGGTTTAAAAAAAACTTTATTAAAATTAATATGAGGGTATGATATTTAGGTTATATCATTCTCACTTCCAGTATAAAGTTCCATTTGTAGAAGAGCCCTTCACCTAGGGGCATGTTACACACCCTCACAATGTGCACATTAGGTAGATCCCACCACACCCTCCCTCCTTTCTATAATTTTGCACATTTTAAGATGTACAAAAGCGAATTATGTAACCAAAATGTTACACAGACAATTTTACAATGTTACATATTACAATACCTCTGCAATATCCTGAAATTAAAATAAAATTTAATAGAATTAAAGAGAAATAATGGCCATTCTGACTAGAGTAATATGGCACCTTGCTCTGGTTTTAATTTGCATTTCTCTGATAATTAGTCATCTTTTTCATATTTTGGGGGCCATTTGTATGTCTTTTTTGAGAAAGACATACAAGTCTATTCATGTCCTTTGCATACTTTTTAATGACCTTATTTATTTTTTTTCTTCTTCAGTTATTTTTCTTCTTCCTTATAGATCTGGACATAAGTCTTTTGTTAGATGCATAGGTTTTGAATATTTTTCCCATTCTGTAGGTTGTCAATTTACTCCATGATGTAAATACATTTGCTGTGCAGAAGCTTTTTAGTTTATTAAATATTCATTTTGTTGTTGTTGTTGTTGCATTTGCTTTGGGTTCTTAGTCATAAATTCTTTGCCTAGGCAAACATTTAATAGAGTTTTCCTTGGTCAGAATTTTTATCATGGATGGGTATAGGATTTTTTCAAATGCTTTTTCTGCATCTACTGATATGATTGTGTAATTTTTCATTAGCTTGTTGATGTGATGGACTACTTTAATTGATTTTCAAATATTGAACTAGCCTTGCATATCCGGGACACATTGTACTTGTTCATTGCATTTATTTTGTTAGTATTTATTTAATTTGATTTGGTAACATTTTTGAGGATTTTTACATCTATATTCATAAGAAGTATTGATCTACAGTTTTCTTTTCCTATAATGTCTTTGTCTGGTTTTGCTACTAAGGTAATGCTGGCTTCATACATAGAATGAATTATGAAGTTTTCTCTTCAATTCTAACAGATTGGTATAAATTCTTTCTTAAATGGTAGTTAAATTGACCAGTGATCTCATCTGGACTTTCTGTTGTGGAAGGGTATTAATTATTGATTTAATTTATTTAATAAGCCTAATCAAATTTCCTATTTCTTCTTGTGTGATTTGAGTAGAGTGTATGTTTCAAAGAATTTGTTTATTTCATCCAGGTTTTCAAATGTGTGGGTATAGTTGCTTATGATATTCCTTTGTTATCTTTTCAATGTTTGTGAAATTTCTTTTCTTTCTTTCTTTCTTTTTTTTTGAGAGAGAGAGTCAAGCTATCCCCCTGAGTAGAGTGCTGTGGCATCACAGCTCACAGAAACCTCCAACTCCTGGGCTCAAGCAAGTCTACTGCCTCTGCCTCCCAAGTAGCTGGGACCACAGGCGCCTGCCACAATGCCCGGCTGTTTTTTGGTTGCAGCCGTCATTGTTGTTTTGGCGGGCCCAGGCTGGATTCGAACCTGTCACCCTAGGTGTATGTGGCTGGCACCTTAGCATTATAGCTCACAGCAACCTCAAACTCTTGGACTTAAGCAATTCTCTTATCACAGCCTCCCAAGTAGCTGGAACTACAGGTGCCCACTACAATGCCTGGCTACTCTTTGATTGTAGTCATTGTTTTTTAGCTGGCCTGGGCCAGGCTAGAACCTGCCAGCCTCGGTGTATGTGGCTGGTGCCCTACTCACTGAACTACAGGCACTGAGCCAAGCTTATCCTTTCAAATTGCTAAACTGGGCTTTACAATGTGGCATATCTTGATAAATTGTATATCTCATGTGAGCATTAGAAAAATGTTGCATGGAGTGTCAAAGTTATTTGGTTAACTGATGGTGCTGCTGAGTTCATCTATTCTGAACTCTTACTTGACTGTCTGATTGCTGTATCTGTCCATTCTGACAGATTTGTGTTAAAGTCTCCAATTATAATAGCATTCCTCCTTGTAGTTCTCTCAGGTTTTGCCTCATGTATTTTTACAGTCTTTAAATAGGCACTTCCATATTAAAGATTATTATATTATTTGATGTTAGTCTTGATAAGTTTCCCTTGCTCGAAAGTCTACTCTTTCTAAAGTTAAAATAGATACTCCTGATTGATTTTGAGTAGTATTATCATGGCATATCTTGAGAAATTCCTTTACTTTTAATTTGTAAACGGGCTTGGCGCCTGTAGCTCAATCGGCTAAGGCGCCATCCATGTACACCTAGGGTGGCGGGTTCAAATCCCCAGCCTGGGCCTGCCAAAACAACAATGATGGCTGCAACCAAAAAATGGCCAGGTGGTGTGGCAGGCGCCTGTGGTCCCAGCTACTTGGGAGGCTGAGGCAGGAGACTCGCTTGAGCCCAGGAGTTGGAGGTTGCTATGAGCTGTGATGCCATAGCACTCTGCCCAGGGGGATAGCTTGAGGCTCCGTCTCAAAAAAAAAAAAAATTGTAAACGGGTTTCTTACAGACAAAACTAGGGGTCTTATTTTTTAATCTACTCTAACACTCTCTGTCTTTTAACTGGTGTATACCTTAATCTGTTTGGGTTCCTATAACAAAATACTAATACCTTACAAATAACAGCAATATGTCTCTCACAGTCTAGAGGCTGAGAAATCTAAGGCCATAATATTGGCAGATTTAGTGTCTAGAATCTGGTGAATGTCACTATGGTCACCTTCAAAGTTCTCCCCTTGGCCATCTGTTGACTTCAGTGATATTCAGTAATGAGATATGTAGCATCTTTTCTAGGGTGAGTTTTAGAACTTAATTGTCAGAGCTTGTACGATAACCGTTTTGACAGTCATTCTAGAAAAAGGGTTCCAAAATTGCTTTGAAGGATGGCATTGGTGCATAGCTTCTTCCCAGGGGGAGTACTTTGAAGGTGAGTGCAGTGATATTCGTCAATGAGGTATATAGCACTTTTTCTAGGAGGAATTTGCAAACTCCCTTCCCCTCCCTCCATCATCCTAGGCTATAGTTGTGATTCATCTTTCATATGAAAATGTGAGTGAATATAAATTGGTTTCATAGTAGTACTGGGTACATTGGATATTTTTTTCCCCATTCCGGATATACTTTACTAAGAAGAATTATTTTCCAGCTCCATCCATGTAAACATAAAAGAGGTAACTATCGAGTCATGGAAGAAGCCCAAGTGCCCATCGACCCATGGAATACTATGCAGCATTTTTTATTCTTCTTAATGTTCTCTGAGCTTCCTTAAGGTGCTCTTCCATCTGACATTAATTGGGGGAATTTGCAGAACTGTTGCTTTGAACACTGCTTCTGTTCCTTCCTCTCTTCACCCTGTGACATTCCTCTTAGTAATAGTCATCTCAGAGTTTTTGAATATTGTGCTCCGATTTTCTTTTGGGTCTCTCTCTTTTCTTCCCTTTTCATTTTTGGCAGTTTTCATTTGGTTCTTCATGCTCTCAGAGTCCTTCCTTAGGCATGACCATCCAAGCTACGCACCAGCACCTCAAAAACATCCTTCATTCCTGCTATACCATTTTGATCTCTAGCTTTCTAAAACTCTCTCTCAGAACTTCCATATCTCTGCTCACATTGTCTGATCTTGCATGCTGTCTACTTTCCCCATTAAAACATTTAGCATATTAGTCATAGTTTTTTTAAAAATTCCTTATCTGATAATGTCTTAATCCATTTTTGTTGCTATAACAGAATACCACAGACTAGGCAATACTACAGACTGGGCAAAAACTAAGTTTGTTTAGCACCAAGTTTTAGAGGCTGGGAATGCCGGAAGCATGTTGCAGACATCTGGAAGGCAGTCTTGTTGATTCCTCAGGACACATGGGGAGCACTACATGCTGGAAGGGCAAGAGGAAGAGGCTCATTTTGTGACAAGTGCATTTCTGTGGCAACAGCAGCAAACAGTTCACGAAGACAGAAGGCTTAAATTTCCAACACGAGAACTTTTGGAGGACACATCCAAACCATAGCAGTTAATTTTAACATTCTTGCCATATCTGACTCTGGTTCTTGTGCAAACTATGTCTTTTGCCTTTGAGCATGCTTGGGGATTTTTTGTTGAAAGGTGGACATGGTGTCGTGGGTAACTGAATCTACAGTAGTTAGTGAGTCGCCAGGGAGGGGGCACTGGTTCTGTAATAGGCCACAGTCTTTTGGTGAGCCTGGACTGTGAGCTCATCCCTACGTCTCAGCCCCATTCCCATAGTACTGGGCAGCCTGATGGGGGTGGGCTTTATGTTTCTCTTGCTCCAGGTAGGTGCTAATAAAACCCCAGCAGGCTAGCCCTCTGATAAAATAGTGTCTCCTTTGGGGAGGCCTTGTTAAAAATGGAAGGCTCTGGGCTATTTCAAAATGGTTCCTCCATCCCTCCCCTTGCCAGAAGCATGATGAGATTTTTCTTCAATATTGTGAGGACCTGGCAGAGCTCCTGGGGTGAAACTCACAAAAGTGTGTTACCCTGGAGTTTTTAACCCAGACTTGTCCACACTGAGCTGGGTAACTTCTCAGGGCCAGCACAGGCTTTCCTGCCCCATGGCTCTGCCAGCAGCTGTGCGCCTGTCCCCAGCCTGTCTCTCCGATGGTGCTCTGTGACCCCACTTCTCTGATAGACTTAAGAAGAGTTGCTGACTTTTCAGTTTGTTGAGCTTTTTACTTGTTGCTAGAATGGAATGCCAACCCTGCGTTCTAAAGTGAAATATAACCCTCAATTCTGGAGATGAGGAAGCACAGTAATGACACAGAGGAAGCTGTTCAACAGTTTTTGGTCAACTATCCTGGAAAAAAGCTGCTTCTTCCATACTCTGCAAGAGATGTGTCTCAACTCAGAGCTACAAGCAATTGCCTTGACTCAAAGGCAAGGAATAAATGTTTTCCAAAACCATGAAAACCAGCCCCAGGAGTGCCTCTGAGCCTCAGTAGCAGCCACACTGAGGTCAGTGGCCCTTGCTTTATAGAAATAGGTGAAGTATGTTCATGGTACAAGCACAAACAACTGAAAGATAAGTCTCCCTTCAGCCCCGGCCCCCACTACCTAGTTTTCCTCCCCAGAGGCAAGGCTGTTACCTAATTCTTATGTCTCTAAATATCTGTCTCTATATCCTTAGAAGAGATGTTAGGTGGACATGTATTTAAAAGAAAACTTACTTTAGAAGTGCATGTTTTCCCCAAACTTTAGGATTGGAAGAGTCTGTTTTGGTCCTTAATTCATGACCTTCATTAGTACTTACTGCTCCTGGGTAAAAATCTTTTGCAAAGTGAAGTCGCTGTTCCCATTATGAAATAGTTCATTCCACTTTTAGATAGCTCCACTAGCTTACAAAAGATATTTTCTGAAACTCTAAAATCTGCCACTCTGGTGTTTCCCTCATCAATCTTTATTTGACCTCTAATGCCAGAGCAGGCAAGTGGTCAAATGCCTTTCAACTAAGCTAAAACTTAGAATATTTGAAGCCCTCCTATCTCCCTGCCCAGTGACCTATTTCCCCTTCCCTTCCCTAGAATGAGTGGTTCTAAGGAATTCGGAGCTACGTTCCTTTCTAAAAAGGCTAAACTCTTTTTTTTTTTTTTTTTGAGACAGGAGCCTCAAGCTGTCCCCCTGGCATCTCAGCTCATAGCAACCTCCAACTCCTGGGCTCAAGCGAGTCTTCTGCCTCAGCCTCCCAAGTAGCTGGGACCACAGGCACCCGCCACAACACCCGGCTATTTTTTTTTTTTCCGGTTGCAGCCATCATTGCCGTCAGGCGGCCGGGATGGACTTGAAGCCGCCACCCTGCGTGTACGCCACTTGAGCCTCAGGCGCCGAGCCTAAACTCTTATTTAATATACTCAGAAATGTTTTCTGAGAGGATAACTCACTGGAGGAAAGAAAAGTTTCTCATTGGTAGCTAACAAAGGGAATTACCAGTCTGCATTATGAAAATAGAAAAGACTCTTAGGAGATCTGTCATGGAAAATAGTAGAGTCTCTGTGTGTGCTCTCTAATCTGGCACACTTGGAGGTCTTCCTGAGATATTTTTGACCAAACAGAAATTTTGTTATTACTTCCTCTAACAAATATGTAAGATATTATGAAATAGAATTTAATGTCACCCTTCATCTCAGATTTAGAAGAGTTGCAGTATGAGCGAAACAAAAGCATGACGGTTACCTGGGTTCAAAGCCGACCTCTCATACTAGCCAGTGTGCCTTGGGACTTGGGCAAGGTTATTTAATCTTCCAAGTCATGGCACCACAGGCAGGCAAAAGTGTTAGCTAGCTCACAGGTGCCAGGTAAACCAAGGTCTGAGCAGCAGCCTGGGCTGCTGCTGTCATTCCTTAGGTGGTGGTAGTTGTGTAGGGCACCAGCCTTTGCCCGAGGTCCGGGAGTGTCCTGGGATTACTCTGTACAGATGCCCTCCTTTCTGGCACACGACCTGCACGAGACCCCTCAGCTAAGGAGGAACTCAAGTCTGCCAGCTTGGTCTTGCAGTTGTTTATTTAACAAGTGACACAGTTATCAACACTTGCAGGTACCAGTGAAAGACCTACAAAATCCACCTGAATGTCTGCTTCTATGTCAAAAGCTTAGAGGAGAAACCTTACAGGTGCCCCAGTAGGTTCAGCAAACCTATCCTGCCCCATCTCCTGGATTCTATCCAAGTACTGGGGCTGAGCTGTCTGAGATTCTCATTGCTTCCTCTAGTAATTGTTTCCAGAGCTGCTCCGTGAGACGCTGTCAGATCACTGAAGGGCCCTCTAACCAGTACCACCATGAGGGCTGCTGCACCCTGGCACTAACAGTGAGAGCTGTGAGTTCCTCACACCCTGTTTTCTTTTGGGGGGATTGGTAGGAAAAATTCCTGTGAAGTCTCAAAAATCAGTTGAAGCTGACAATGGTTTGTGTTATGACTTGTGCCATTGGTCATATTGGCTTGACTGAAAATATAGTTTAGAGGCAGAAGTGTGGCTCTTGTTTAATAATTGCACAGGACTTCACTGTAGTCAGATGGTTCAGAAGACTCCTGTGTTCACTTTATGTTCCACTCTTAAATTTCCTGTTTACCTTCCTCTGATTTTTGTTTTCTGCACTTGATTTCTTTACAAACCATGTCAGGTCCTTGCAGGGACTGTGTGGAGGGAACCAAACTCGTGGCTGAGGAACCTTCGTAGCTTCATCCTGGAGCTAACTTAAGTTCAGCATCAGTGGTTGCCCTGATTTGTTAAAACAAAGGAACAAATTATTTATTCAGATTCACAGGAAAAGCCACCACCGTGTGCCCTGGTGACAGCCCCACCATTCAGGCTGCATTGTGCAGCCACCTGGCTGGATGGGAAGGAAAGAGCCCACAGTACAGGGGAGAGGGCCGCTTAATTCAGGCTTGGAGAGGTGAGGTCAGAGTTGAATCAGGCCTAAAGGAGTAACTTAGTGAGTCCTGTGATCAGAGGAGGGGATCTGATTGAAAAATGGGGCCAGAGGACATTTCTACTGTGGGAGAAGGAATGGTAGGGACGGCAAGGAATTTAGCTGAACTTCCTGCAGCCCAAAGCAGTTCCTTTCTTTTGGCCAAATCCTTCCTGGACTTCCCCGGCATTTCTCCTGCCTAATTTACCCGGGCAGTGGGACATTTATCCTTTCTAAAAGTGTCTCCACTGTTGTTTGTGTCCTTTATTCTAAGCGCTTCACATTTGCAAAATAATTTGCCTCACACATTTGCTTTCAAAGTACCAGGCTGGTTGCAACAAACTGTCTCAGCGCCAGGAGCTGGGTGCCCTCAACGAAAACTTTGTCGAGGTGCTTGACAGGACCGGAAGGACCCACCTCCGACGCCTGGCACGCCTGCCCCAGAGGAGAGCGTCTGCCTCCAGGCCAGCCTCTGGTCCCCACTGAATCCTGAGGCGCTGCCCCACGTTGGGGACCAGAATAAAGGAGCAGCTTAGCTTCCCCAACAGTGCCATTACCCAGCGCTAGCTCTGGGGCTCAGCCAATCTGTCCAGAGCTGCACAGGTTCGCTCCGTAAAACAAAAGAAGGGAAATGGAGAAAAGGGGACCCTGACAGAGGGCCAGAGAGGCAGCCTTGCAAGTCCGCGGGGACTGGGGCCTGAGCTGAAGTGCAGGGAACGCCCCACTCGGAAACTGACTCCTACGGTCACCCGTTCCCCTCCCGCACGCCGCCTCTTTCAGCCTGGGCGCTGGGCCCCGCGAAGACCACCGCCGTCCCCCACCTCCGGGTTGTTGCCTGCCTCGTCCTCGCTGCTGTTTCTTCCTCCCTCCTCCTGGCATTCTCCTCCTCCTCAGCTCCTCCCGACCCCTCCTCCTGCCCCTGGTCCCTCCTCCTCCCGCCCAGCCTCCCCGCGCCCGCCCCGCTCGAGCGAGACGTCTGGGCTGCCCCCGGCGCAGCGCGGCAGCAGCAGCCTCCGCCCCGGTACGGTGTGCGCGTCTGCGGCCAGGGCGGTCCGAGTCCTTAGCCAGCTCCTGGACCGGACGACAGGCCACCTCGGTGGCGTCCGCCGGAGTCTCCGCCTCGCTGCGCCGCCGCAGCCACCGCGCACGGCCGCCTGACTCCGTCCAGGATTAACTGGGAGAGCCTGAGCGAGCTCCGCGCGGGCAGCGATGCGACTCTTCGGGACGGCGGGAGCCGCGCTTCTGCTGCTGCTGGCTACACTAGTCCAGGCGAGTCAGGCTCTGGAGGAAAAGAAAGGTAAGGGCGTGCCGTCCCCTGGAACGCGTACGCGCCCCGCAGCCGGCTCCTCGCGCCCGGCGCACCGGCTCGGCGTCCCGCGTCCCCGCCCCTCCTTTCCTGTTTCCTTGAGGATCAGCCGCGCTTCTGGCCCGGAGGTGGGAGGGACTGGACGTTTCATTTCTGGGCTGGGCGAGCCAGCGGCGGCTGGAGGAAGGGCGACTCAGGGCGGCAGGGTTGCGGGAGAGCATAGGTGGGGACCGCCGCCCGCCGGGAACTGCGATCCCGCGTCCCAGGTGGCTCCCAACTTTCTTTCCTCACTTTGCTGCCCTCCTGCACCCGACTGGCGTCCGAGGGTGAAAACTCGGTGCGGGGCGGGCGTCGCACTGCTTGCTCTCCGGCACGTGCTCCCAGACTGTCCGCCGGAGAGGCGAGGCTAGGCCGGGCCGGGGGCGCTCAACCTAGGGGCGGGCGCGTCCTAGCCGCCGAGACCTCATGATCCAGGGAGGCTGAAGAAGGCTCCGCGGAAATCCATTCACCCCTCGGGCCTTCCTCCCCACACCTCCCATGTGTTGCTGACCCCTTAGGCCGGCTAGCCTTGGGTCCCTGCCCCACTCGCAGGTCGTTGCAAGCCCTTTTCCAGGGTGTGGAGTCTCAGCCCAGACCTAGGAAGCTGGGAGAACTCGTCTCTGTCCCTACTTACCCACAAGCAGCTACCGGGAAGGGCTGGTGCTGCTGGTGGTTAGTTTCCTAGCTGGCAAAAACGGGGTGGGGTCCGACCCGCCCTTTGGGTGCAGACCCGGCGGCTCGCCCCGCGCGCCCTGGTCCTTCCCGGTCGGGAACCGAGGCTCACTTCCAGGCCGAGCTTCCTCCCGGGTGTTCCCGCGTAAAGGGGGGCGTCTCCTTAGGTGGGCTTCCCGAGGCTTGCTGCCCACCTGCAGACCCGGCTGTCGCCATCCCCTGTGGTCGGACAGCTGGATTCTTGTTCTGAATGCCCCAGGAGTGGAGCTCAAGGCAGGCCATCGTCTTGGTTGTTCAAACCAAGGCTCACAGCAAACTTCTCAAAATTCCAATCGTCTTTTTTGGATGTTTCTTTTTGTTTTTTGAAGAATTTGACTTTGGGCCAACCAAAATATTTAACTAAAAAAAAAAAAATGGATCGATTCCGTGGTTCACGTGTGCCAAACGTCCAGAAGGAACTCGATCGAGCCTGGCTTCGTGACTGCCGCCCACAAACCCCTTGACCGAGGGACGAGCCTCAGAAGGTTTAATTGCACAATTTCAAAACCGAGCGGCCCAGGCCTGGAGAGTCAGGTCCGTACTTGCCGCTGAAGTCACTGGTATAGGGAGCCGGAGTTGGGGCTGTGCTCGCCGCTGGGGGAGGGAAAGGCGTAGAACAATGGATCCCAAACGTTGCAGCACGTTGGAATCACCTGGAATTAAGAAAAATCAAAACAAAACCAAGTCTGGCTTCCACCCTCAGACGTCCTAATTTAACTGGTATGGGGTGAGACTTGGGCGTTGGGACTTTCAGAAGCACCTCAGGTATTCTGTTGGACAGTCAGGTTTGGGAATCCCTGGCACTGCAGGGAAGATTGGTAAAGTCTCCGGAAAGATTATATGCCAAT
This sequence comes from Galagoides demidoff, assembly GCA_963574575.1. NCBI lineage: Eukaryota > Metazoa > Chordata > Mammalia > Primates > Galagidae > Galagoides > Galagoides demidoff. The sequence goes on along the minus strand of CAUYQV010025514.1, from coordinate 1,183 downwards.
GTAAAGAGCTCTTTTGGCACAGCTGGAGTTTTAACAGTCTTGCAAAATATAGGAAAGTAAGGGAAAGGCAAGGTGTGCTCTCATTACTGAAGGAGCCCATGGATCCCCTGAGCCTGCAGGACACCCCCTCCTCCTGCCTGGGGTACCCAGGAGATGGGGCCTTCCAGGACACAGCTGGCAGGGTCCTTCTGGTCACAAGCTTGTCTGTCACTGCTGAAGAGACCCCTCTCCTTATCTCAAATTAAACTTGCAGAAGCCTCCAAAGCTTCACTCCAGAATTGTTGCCCTCTTTGATGTCACCCCTTTCAATACCACCATTAGTGGTTGGAGATGTATTGCTGAGAAAAATATAAATACCCCTTAATTTCCTTGTTTGTTCCATATTCACTCAAAAAAGAATGTTCCTAGTGAAAGTAGGTGAACAAGTACTATTCTGTTAGAGTAACAAAAAAGACTAAATTTTAAGTGGCAAATTATTAAAATGAGGAGATGAAGTCTTTCTACAAGTTGTCAAAGCCCATGTCAGTCAAATTCAATGTTTTGTTCAAGATTTGTTCATTTTAGTGAGGGTTTTGTTCAGCTCTAGGTAACTTTGTTACTTAACTGTTCTTAGAGCCAAGTACTGACAAATATTTTTTTAAGTGTCCTTTTAATCCTCACAGCAACCATGTTAGGTGGGTACTCTCATTATATATGGGGAAATTGAGGTACAGAGAAGTAAAGTGACTCTCACAGCTAGTAAGAGGCAAAATCAGAATTCAAACTCAAATCTCCGGCTCCAGAACCCTCCCTCAAATTCCAAACTCCACTGCCTTGAGTTCTGGTACCAGGGTGTGTGTGACTGTCTAATGAGAGGGGCCAGGCAGGGTTCACTGAGCTGGGCGTCTTGTCTGAAGCTTGCAGCTAATGCCTGCGGTTTAGCTGTCTGTGTTCTGCTCAGGGTTCCTCAATCCTGGCTTTGGTCACCAAGCCAAATAGTGCATGTGGAGGCGGCTTGATGGATGTTGAGTAACCCCCTTGCTCCTTAAAGTGGAAAGGAGTATGGCTTGGCGCCTGTGGCTCAATCAGCTAAGGCGCCAGCCACGTACACCTAAGGTGGCGGGTTCGAATCCCCAGCCCGGGCCCGCCAAACAACAATGATGGCTGCAACCAAAAAATGGCCGGGCGTTGTGGCGGGCGCCTG
>CAUYQV010025513.1:0-28017 GCA_963574575.1 Galagoides demidoff | reverse complement strand
CCCCCTGGGTAGAGTGCTGTGGCATCATAGCTCAGAGCAACCTCCAACTCCTGGGCTCAAGCGAGTCTCCTGCCTCTGCCTCCCAAGTAGCTGGGACCACAGGTGCCTGCCACAACGCCCAGCTATTTTTTGGTTGCAGCCATCATTGTTGTTTGGTGGGCCCGGGCTAGATTCGAACCCGCCAGCTCAAGTGTATGTGGCTGGTGCCTTAGCTGCTTTAGCCACAGGCACCAAGCCTATCAATCCTTTCTTTCATCAGAATTTTCCTAGTTACTTAAAAAAGAAAGGAAAAATAAGAAAAACATATCAACCACAAATTAGATGATTAAGAACTAACTCTTCTGAATTATATCTTTTGGAAATCTTTAAGAGATAGCAATCTTTTTTGCTCTTCTTTTCCTGGTTGAGAGAATTTTGGAATTGTGTCCTTGGTCATAAAAACCTAAGAAAGTAAAGATAAAATGTATTTAAATGATCAAATCTAGTCAATTTTGTTATTTATTCAAAGTTCTATTGAAAGGAAGTATTAAGCAGATGGCCAAATAAATAGGCAAATCAAAGGATTTGGAATTTTAAGTAGATTCTAATTATATATGATTGATTATTATTAGTATTAAGTGAGAACTGCAAATGTGATTCCAATTTTTTTTACTTTGATATGTAGTCTGACTAGACAAAGCAAAGCATTAGAGTTGTAGTAGTGGTAATTTTTTTCTAAATGTATATTTTATATGTTAAAAAACCCCAAATGTTTAACAATGCATGAATTAATTATGGAATCTGAATGAAATTTAGTGTTTTGGTTTTGAATTTTCTGTTGAATCATGTAACAGTATTCTACACTATTGCATCAACTTAACTCACAATGAAATTGTGTCAAGGAACACATTGAAAAGAGGGTTTTATTTTGAATGAAGAGATTTAACATCTATACCTATACCTGACTGACTGTGTTCACTTGGTTAATTAACATATGTGTGTGTCTTGTAAGATAAGTATATGTCAAGTTAGTGAATATAAAAGTGATTTAAATTATTTTGAAAGTATGATCAGTATTTTCACAATATTCTCACATTTTTTAATTGGTTCTGTAGAATTACAATGTAGAAACTAACGTCTTCTCTACTTATGTGTTCTACCTTCTTTAACTAGGAAGGAAAATAATTTTTGGACATTACATAAAGTTCCAATAGAACTTTTAATAAGTAATAAAATTGGATAGATTTGATTATTTAAATTCATTTAATTTTGGACATTCCATAAACATTTGATACTATCAGAATATTGAGCTCAAAATTATGTCATTTAGTTTCTCTTCTATTAAACTTAAATGTCATGATACACCATTGACCTTACAGAAGACTTGAAAACACTGTCCCTGTGGTAAACTTAAATAAACCTTTATGTTTCAAATGAGGTTCAGAATATACCTTAGCTAGTTTTATAATCCAGTGACTAACACTGTTATAATGTATGTCTACTAGTGACATCATTAGTCATTGAGTCTTTGAATGTGTAATGAAGAGATACACAGAGCAACTGTAAGATTTGTGTGAGACCAAGTGTGGTAATACCAGTATATAGCACAAAGATTTTTCACAATTTAACATTTTATATGAGTCTCTTAATAATTCAGCAGACTAAAAAGTACAAATGCCAGGTCATTTTCTGACTTGTATAAATATGTTTTTTAAAATTAGATAATGAAGCAAATTACAGAGATTATATTTCATTACAAATGAGATGGCAGTCACTTTAGAAAACAACCAGGTAACAAAAAATTTCATATGATTCATTCTATACAAAAATGTCTAAGATTGCTTCATCATCAAGTCTTCTGAGGGTCATGTAACAACATCAGAGTTTTGAGAGTTAACAAAAGTTCACAGGCTCAGAATGTAAATAAAGCTAACCCAGATTCAAAGACGTTAGTTGATGCAGTAATATTTGGAACAGAATTGAAACTTGATTGATAGTTTTGGAATATGTAATTTGTTGCACACATTTATGTAATAGATATGCTTGTAATATGTTCTACCTGGGAGGGAAGCTACCTTCTTGCCAAACTATGACAATGTGCTAGGATAAGTAGTAGTTTGAGCCAGAAACTATACAGCAAGGAATGTATTGATAGTGTATAAAACTTAATGGCTCACTAAAGTAATCATATCAGCCCATAAAAGAATTAGGATTTTTAATTAAACTTCTGAAGATCTCTTAATAAGTCTTAAGAAACAAATGTCTAAGATATATCAAAGTATGGCCTTCTTATTAGAAAAGCATCTTCTCATAGCCATTGTTGAATGAAATGTCATGTCCTTACATACAGTGCTTTAAGTTCACTTTTATGGTTTTCCTAAAATCCCTTGAGGATCATTATCTTCCTTTCCCAATCCTTTAAGTGTAAATAGTTCAGTCTCCAGTTAAGGAAAATTTAATTGTTAAAACCAAAATCGGGAGCAAGAAATATGGTCACAACGAATAAGTTTTTGGTAGAGAAAAATCTGTAGGGAAATTCACCATTAATTTTTAGGCTAGTCAAGTCGCAACTCTTGTAACCATGGGAATTTCATTATTACTGTTTAGAAGTTTTTACTCAGCCCAATAATATGTCTGCATTAAAAGTTGGTAGTCTGGGTTTTCTTTTTAAATGTCACTTCTATTTTAGTTTTTCTAAGTGAACCACTAGCTGTATATCCTTTGTGTTACATTAAAGTACATTTATTCCTTTTCTTCCTAAAATGTTGAGTAGGTATCAAGTGGGACAATAAAGTATCTTTCAAACTTCCTGATCTGGTGTATGTTTCTCTTTCTTCAATCTCATTTTGACCCACATCAAAAATGATGTTCTTCCTATCCTTAAGGTTTCAGAGCTGAAAGAACAGCCTAAGAATTAAGAGCAGTCTTGAGCCACTTTCCTCAGTAAAACAGCTGAGGGTGGGGTGGATTTGTGCTCCCTTGAATGGGATCACTACAATGTTTCTAAATAGTGCAAAAATAGTTCAAGTTGAAATTAAATGGCATATCTTCATGGTTATTCATCTAAATGGCTGAATGGATATGCCTAATGCTCAAATTATTCAAGATGTAAAACTGATTGTTTATTGTATGTTTTAGGGAAGTTTTGAATGAAAGAAGTTGCAATTCTTAAAGATCACCAAAACTGAGTCCTTTAGGGATGATATTTCCGATGGTTTATAAAAATTAGTTATCTTTCTTAAATTAGAGGATGTTTTCCTCCTGTCTTGCAGGCCTTGTATATCTTGTTCCCTTGTCATAAAATACCTTTCACCTCTATTGCCCAATTAATTCTTCTGACATTTTAAATTCAACTTATACAATCTTTCCTCAGAGATGCCAGCCCAAGGACTCTCTGCTTGTGTCTGGCTTCTTGTTATATGCGGTGTTAGATATTTGCAAACATTATTCCAGGCATTTACCACCAATACTATTTACCTATCTTTTATACAAGGGATTAATTTTTAACATGTCTCCTCCAGAAAACTGTGAGCTTTGTCTAATTTGCTAACTTCAAACAGTTCCAAGTGCCCAACAGACTGCTTTGTGTAATGTAGCGGATAGTTAATGCATATTTATGATTAAAATAAATGAATGAGTATAGGGATAGAATATCTTCTCTCATAAAATAATCTATACTTCTCAAATTATAAACTATGAATTTCTCATATCTAATTTTCTCCAGATCTATGTTCCAATAAGGATTTCTTCTAATCCATGAAAACCATAGCTCAATTGTTTCTAGTGACCTAGTCACTGCCAGATTCATGCTACTTTGTACACCATTTTAACTCAGTATGACTTTGAATATAATGAACTACTACCAACTTGTCCTGGAGACAGCATATACTTGCATTATGTTTTTCGTCCATTCAGCTAGTCATTGTCTTTTAAGTGGGACAGTCCAACCATTCATGAGTCTTAGTATTGACACGTGGAATGTTGTTCTATTCATTATGTTGGGTAGTACTTTACTGTTTTGTTTTTCCTCTTGTACTATTGTTTTATAAGAGCTGTGAGCTTTAACTTTTATGTGTTTTTACACTGGTGGGTGTCTCTTGTGCTGTTCCTTGTGTAATGCACTTCTGAATATTTCCTATAGGGCAGGTCTAATAGTGACAAATTCCTTAATGTTTACTTGTCTTGAAAGTCTTTATTTCTCCATTATTTATGAAACTTAGTTTTGTAGGATACAAAATTCTTAGCTAGCAATTGTTTTGTTGAAGAAGACAAAAATCTTTAAAAATGGAGCCCAAATTCCTTTTGGCTTGTAAGGGCTCCATTAAGAAGTCTTTATTAGCTCGAGTTTTCTTTTCCTTTAAAGATTAGTTGTTTCTTCTGGCTGCTTGTAGAATTTTTCTCCTTCATTTTGACTTGGCCAAGTTGATGACTGTGTGCCTTGAACATGTTCTATTTGCTATGAATCTGCCCAGTGTTTAATGACTTTATCATTATTGTTATTATTATTATTATTGTGTGAGACAGAGTCTCAAGTTGGACCTTATTATAAGTTGATATCTAAATCTTTGGCCATCTCAAGGAAGTTTTTCTCAATAATTCTGTTGAGTAAATTTTTCTATGATTTTTGTTTGATCTTCTCCTTCGGGGATACCTATAATTGCATATATTACTTCGCTTTATATAGTCCAATTTTTCTCTGAGTGATTGTTCACTCTTCTTTTTCCTTCTTTCTGCATCTTTAACTGACGGGATTAGTTCAAGAGTCATGTATTCAAGCTCTGAGATTTTTTTTGATTCTACTTGGTCTAGTCTGTTTTTGAAGCTTTCTACTGGATTTTGCAATTCCCTAGGTGACTCATTTATTTATGTTCTCTATATCCTTTCTTGTGTTATCTAGTACTTTAGTGACTTTCATTTTTTTCATCATTTTTTGGTGTCCTGAGGGTTTTCTTTTCTTGTTTTTTGGCATTTTTTTTTTATTGGTTTTCAACTTTCTCTTCAATTCCACTTTCTTATTTATCAAATTTTTTTTTCATTCTTACACTTCTACAATTCTATAAGGGGTCCATTGCGGTAGAACCATTGTGATCCCCAAAGGGTGTCAAATTGTGTTTCTTCATACTGCCAGAGTTCTTTTGTTGGTTTCTTTTCATCTGAATCCTCTTCTTTCAGCTAAGGGCTGATAGTTATGCAGTATTCTCTACTTAGTGAAAAGAAGGAGAGGTTCAGGATGATGCCTTTCTACCCTGCTCTAGAAGATTGACTCAGCAAGGGTCAGGCAGGCACACTAAGATCCTATAATACAGCTGTTCTATTTTATACCATTCCTTCTAATTGTCACAGTCCAAGCTAGCACTAGATCAGGGGGTCCTCAAACTTTTTAAACAGGGTGCCAGTTCACTATCCCTCAGACTGTTGGAGGGCCAGACTGTGGGCCCCGAGACAAGTTGGCTGCTAAGCAGGACAGGCAGCTGCGGCAAAAATACCCGGCAGGCCAGACAAATGTCCTAGGTGGGCTGCATGTGGCCTGTGGGCCATAGTTTGAGGACGCCTGTGATCTTCATGTCAAGTGGTGGGTTTTTCCTTAGGCTGCTGTTGAAAGCTTGAGTTTCAACAAGGGCTAAGTGAGACAATCTCCACAGAGACTGGCATTGTGGGGGATTGCTCTGTTAAAGTCTCCTACAGGGGTGACAGGGGGAAGTAGGTGAAGCTATCTAGATAGTGATTGTGGGTTTCTGGGCTATGGGCACTTACTTGAACTGAGTTCAGGTGCAATGAAAGCTCAAGGCTGGTGGGTCCCCATTAAAGCATTGCACTATTGGGACAGTTCCTGCCAGGCAGCTTAATGGAGCCTTGAGCACAAGGCTGTGGAACTCAATAGCAATGAGAAGCCTTAGTGCCTGGACGTGGGGCCTGGTTCATCATTGGATCTTCTAGGGTAGAGCCACTGAGCCCTGAAACAGGGGAGCAGGCTTTGGGAAGGATCCATGACCCTGTAGAGAGCAGTTGAGCCCTAGGATCAGAGCTCCAGCTGGTGGAGGCAGAGTAAGAGCTGCATGGGCAGTGCTTTGGGGTTGGACAGCAGCACAGGAATCATGGAGGTATATCTGTGTGGGATAGACAGCAGTCAGTATAAGGCTCATGGGAATGGGGCTCCAGGACCAGGGTATCTAGGTATCTGGAGCTCTCCTCCTTTCCAGGTTTTATGAAAGCAGTCCCATAAGACTTTTCAGATGGTGTGACATTTATGGCATCTTTAGCACCTATTTTGGTCAAATCCTTTCCCTGGCTCAAAGTGGGTGATGTAGAGGCAGCTTCAGCAAAGCTGAGTCCTCTGTAGACCTAGGACTCTGCATCTGAGGGCTCAGGATGGCATGAATTGCAGTAACCCGGGAATGGTAGCCACCATGACCCTGCTGTGCCTGATTTCCAGTGCTATGTTGCTACACAGACTTCAAGGTGCTTGATCAGATCAGAGGTCGATGGTGGCATTAGGAGCCCCCCTCTGAGCTCTGCACACAGTCCTACAGGGGGAGCATGGAGCCCTAGGGCTCTTCCCTATCTTTCCCCATGTATGAGCACTACCTCTGGTGCCTTCTGATCTTGCAGAATGGGTAGCCTGATCACCTTATTCACTTGAATGTATCTCATTTATTTTCCTGTGTTTTACAATGCTCTTTTCAAGGAGGCCCATCCATCTGTAGGTAGGTACCCACTTGCAACTTTCAATCCTCTCCATGAAAGTGGCACACACAAGCTGTTGCTAGTCCACTATCTTGCCCTTCACCTTATGTCCTATATTTTATTTTATTTTATTATTTTCAGGGTAACAAAGGGAGATTTTTATTTATGAAGAACAAAGAGAACGTTTAGTGCACTTCCAAAGAGAATTGGAAGTGAGTTCCTCTCATGGAGGAGAAAAGGTGAGAGTGACTTGTCTTATATTTTTTTTTAAAAGGAGTAAATATTTTAAGCAAGTTATATTTAAAAATTTATTCTTAAAAATAAGTTATCATTACTTTATGACCAGTACAATACATTACTACATGTGATTTAAATATTATTAAATATTAAAGATCTCTAGTTAGTCTTATTAAATGTAAAGGAATTAAAGAATTATCTTCTGTGGTGTAATGAGAGAGAAACACAGACAAGTCTTACATTTTATACTAATTACCCAGTTCTGTGACTTGGGCAAGAAAATATGCACTTAAACTTGCTGGGCCTCCATATTTTCATACATGGCACGAGTATTAGATAAGATCTAAATCCTTTCACAACCACAACATAAAATTATGTTAGCCTCCTTCTAATCGCAATGATATTCTAGGTTAGATCATCACAGATAAATTAGGCTATTACTACTAATCCTCTTTTGGGTTTTTCACAAAGTGAGTCTGGGATGTCGGATGTCTAATACTTCCTCACTTCCTTTGGCTTTCTCACTATCCGGAGTGAGGGCAAGAGAAGTTGGTGAAACAATAAGATAGCGGGTCCAAATGACGGAAGAGACTATTCATCTATCTATTTAAAGTTGTAAAAAAAATTAATATTAAAAGTTACACCAAAAGATGTGCCATTTCATAAGCTTGCCAGCTATAAATATCCCATTAGAGAGAATTCCACAGGCCATTGGGCTCAGATATGACTCCCTTGCCCAAAGGTGAGCACAGGTATTTCAAATATGTTACCTTCCTTGAACTTTGTTAAAAATAAATTTAGTTTGAGTGATTATTTGATCAGTATGCTAGCTAACTCAGGCCTTAAACGACAGATACCACTCAGAAAAAGCCCCCATCCAATGCCTATAACTTTGTAAAACTTTTTACTGCTGTCTAGAAGGTGGTAGCAGGGAGCTTCTATGTAGGACATCATAAAACAAACTCCCTAAAATCTTCTTTGGTTATCTCTTTCTATCCTCCACATTTTATTCATGGTAGTTATTTAAAATCAGTCCTGCTCTCCAACCCACTTCTCAGAGCCATGCTATTTTAGGTTAGATCATCACAGATAAATTAGGTAGGCTGTTACTACTAATCCTCTTTTGGGTTTTCAGAATCTTCAGAGCCATGCTATTCTCTGCTCATTTCTTCCTCCCCAGCCTGACACATCAACCCATTCATTGCCCTTTTCTAACAATCTGTCCCAGGAGAGGTAAAAGATCCCATACCCCTTAGAAAAGACTGACTTTCTCAAGAGCAGTAACTGCCACCATAATTCTAGCAAAAAAAGACTTTTATCACTTTAAATTATTCTGCTATTATGGCAGCCACACTTCTCAGGGTTTAATGATGAAACAGAGCTGAATTTCTCCTTCATCAGAGGGAGTTACCAAACAGATAAAAATATTGTGAACTGTCAGAAGGAGGAGAAATGTCATCCGAATACCTACCCATGCTCCCTCCTTCCTCGGAGTACTGAAAAATTTTCAGAGGTGAGATTTGTATGAAAATCACCCTAATGACCTTGAAGCATCTCATTGAGGCAAAGTGATAGGTTTTAGAATGTAGCTTTCTACTTAACTAATTTTTTTAACACATCAATGAATCTCTTGCAAATCAGTGCTACTTTTTACAAATCAGTACTGCTTTTATGCAAATGAACATATGATTGTCCTCATATTTATGTACAGCTGATTTGAAAATTTCTAATGGAGGCCTCTGACTTAAATGAAAGATATATTTTGTAAGACTGTTTGCACTTTGGGGCATTATAATTAACTGACTTATTTTCCTATCAGGAATTCATAACCGAAGAAAAAAGAAATTATATAAGAGAGCCAACTTGAGTTTTTTGGGTTATGCTGCATCCCAGTAGAAATAGAAAAAAGTTATTTTTCTCCCAACATGTCTTCGGATGAGGATTTTCTACTGCAGAGAAGAGAGAATGACTAAGCTGTAAAAAAAAAAAAAATGTGTGAGGAGTTGAAAAAGAAGTTAGTTGGATTAGTTGAGCTTGCCCATTTTAGGGAAACTGTTTCCCTTTTCTCTGGAGGTCGGTTTCTGAAGAAGAAGGCTTCCTAAACAAGGAGCTCACTCTCCCTTCCCCATGAGAGTGATTCTATTACAGGAAAGGCTTTTGACATCATCATGTGAGGGTTACTAATTAAAGCAGAAATTGTTTATTATAGCAAAACTAAAACAGAAGCGTTCGGAGGTGGAATAGGTGACTCTGGAGTACAAACTTGGCTGTTCTCCCAGGTACTTTGTTTATTTCCCAGATGGGGGAGCCTCTATTTCTGTAGCTCCATCAAGGAAGTGAGAATCGGATTTTACTTTAAATATTGGTATTGTTACGTTAGCCAGATTTAAAAATAGAATCATAGGAGTTGAAAGGATGTCCAGGGTTTTTTGTTTGTTTGTTTGTTTGTTTTTGACATTTCCTTGTTTCTTGAGTGGCCCTTCCTAACCCTTCCCTACCTATATCCTGTTTGCCAAGGCCCTATTTCAGAATCCAATATTGTCCAGTTCAGAAAATTACATCACAACCAACCCAAGTACATTAGTCTTGTCCTGTGGTTTTTCTATCTCATGGCACAATGTGAAAATTAATAAATTAATCCTTGACCATAAAAAAATCTTAGCATCATGAGGCCTTCTGATGTTATTCCAATCAGAATTACACTCCAGCCTAGTAAAATAATGGACTGATAAACACTGATCCTAAGCACATAGGAGAGGAAAAGATACAATAAGCACAGAAAAGGAATTTACCCAAAGTCCAGAAAATAGTCTTCTTTATTTAGACAGGCAATTTACATATGTTGGATCAAGTTCTAGTTCCTGGAAAGAGGCACACCAGATTATATGGGTAGCTTGTTAAAAATCCAGACTGCTACACTTTTCCTTTCTTCCCCTTGATCCTAATTCAGTAGGTCTGTGTGGTTACCGTGCTCCCCTGATTTCAAAACCTGTGTCAAACTAGTACGTCCCCCATCCCCACCTACTCCCTGCTTTGTGGAAAGACTTCCCGTATATCTGCCCAAGCTCTGCCTAAATGTCTCTGCTGATGTGGGGCAGAGGGATTTCCACTACCTAATGAGGCAATAACTCTCTTTTTAAGACAATTTTTATTATCATAAAATTTCTGCATCTACCAAGTCCAAGTTGAAATCTACCTCTCCTTGATCTTATTTATTGTGTTCACTTCTACATTATATAATAACAGCATATGTGTTCAGTTTTTAACAAGGTAACTCTTCCAATGAGTGATTATCAGTTGTGTTCTTCTCCAAAAAACAAAACAAAACAAACAAAAAAAACCAACAACCCCCCATCCCCATGATTAGGGAAAGTCCTGGAAGCATTCAACCAGGATTTTTAAACTCCACACATTGACCCCTACCCCAGTTTGAAAGCTAACTCATACTTCATTTTGAATTAATATTTCTTTGCTAAGAATGACCTTGACATTTCCTCCCCTGTTCCAGCCTTACTGTGTAATGAAGATCTGTTGGGAAGTCTCAGACAGGATGTCCCATCCACGTCTACACTATATGTAGTTTGCCATTTGACAAAGCTCTTGTGTATAATCAAGAGAGAACTTCCTCTAAAAGGCTTTGTACCTATTAATAATGCTAAATCAACCTTGCTTCTTATCATCAAGTGTAAGAAACCCAGGAAGAACCTAGGAAAGGGTAAGGATACTGCTTAGGGTCAGAGTTGGAGAAGTTAAGGGGCCTGTTACATCTTTAATGAAGCTTAATCATTTCCTAGCTTCTAAATCTGGTGTCAGAGGATGTTCTCAGAAGGTTAGTTCTGAGTTTCAAGTTCCCTGAGTCAGAACTTGAAAAAAAATATCCTGGTTAAAATTATATTCATCTCATTGAGTGCTGCTACTTTTAAAGAAATTACCTTTGAGGGCCATGTACTTAATTTAAGAAGATAACATTTCATTACAAGACTTGTTTTCCTGTTTTGCTTCAGTTTAAAGGGGATGTTTATATTGTTATTTCATAATTTAAATCTTGTTTGGGACTAAAAAAGACTCCTCATGACCATTTGCCACCTTGTTCATCAGCTTAGGTTCCATGAATTTCAGCTACATTCAATGATCAACTCCATAGACCAAAGTTTGCCTACTTGGGCATGTTCTAAATAATATTGCATAAATTTCCTGTAGCTTCCCAGGCCTGCTTAATCTTCCCCACCCAACTCCTTGCATGTGTTGCCCAGGCCTTCCTATACTCTGGCCTGGTACTCTCTTTGCTTCTATAGGTATCATCTTTTCTTCTTGGATGCTCATCCATTCTCTTACCCACCTGACTTTACTCATCTTCTAGTTCCTGGCTTAAATGTCTCTTTCCAGAGGAAGAGTTTTATAATTCCAGCTCCCACTACCTAATGTTCATCTCAGGTTGTCCTCAGAAAACTTGACATCACCATAGCTTCCCTTAGATCTCTATCCTCACTACTTTAGGTCTGAGAAGATATTAGAGCCTCAGGGTTATACAGCCGCCTGGGAGCCTGTGGCTATAAGAAGTCTGGCAGCCATAGATTTTACCCAGGAATGAAGAGGTTTCTATCAAATGAAACTGTTTCTGTCAAATGAACTTGTTTTCTATCAATATTCTTCCTTCTCCTCTGTCTTTGCCTAACTCCTGTCCCTTTCATATCTCAGTACAGGTATAACTTCCTTCAATGCCATTAAGGAAGGTCCTGGGTGAAGGTCTCCACCCCATCTGTGTCCCTGTAGCACTGTGCTAACAAGGTCTTAATAGCTGTCAGGCAGCACAGAAATTGCCTGTGTGGTCATCTGGTGGCTCCTTTTCCATTACAAATTAGCTCCTTGAGGGCAGAAACCGTGTCTTATGTCCTGCTAACCTCACCTAGGTACCTAGTAACTGCTTCATCAATAATGACTAAATAAATTAAATTGAATTAATTAAATGGATGGACAAACAGATGGGCAGATAGATGGGTGGATAGGTCAAAAGAGAAGTCTGAAGAATTCTAGATGAATAGGATGTCTTGCCCCTTCACTGTTGGGTGGTTTCTTAGCTTTTTCTCAAAACGGTTATATTATGGATCTGTAGTCTTTTTCTGTGGTAATGTTAATAGCCTTTATTATTTTTAAAAAATTTTCTTCAGACTGGGAGACTCCCAAGGAAAACTGACAAAAAGTCCCAAAACTAAGCTGAGAAAGAAAGCTTGTTGATATGTTGAGTTTCTTAACCCTCAAGACTGAAAGTTGTTCTATTTTTGGTTTGATAGATAGGATGGGAAATTTTTTAAGTTTATCCAAATTTCACTCTTGCCATTTCTGGCCTTAAAGATGTTGGGAGCCTTCTGTCTCTTTGGAAAGTGAGTTCTCTGGAAGCAGCCTTATGCCCTTGTGATGGAGATAGGTATGTATGCAACATTAGTTCCATGCCTGCATCGCCTTCCCACAAACCACATTTTAAAAATCTGGTATTTTCTCATTGGCAAGCACACGCCTGTCAGCTGTGCTCTCCCCAGAAGGTTGCAATTTTTCTTTCTGAGTTCAACATTCTTTCAATCATGTTCTGCCAGTGAGTCACAGGTATGGAATGCAGCACAGAGTAGAGGTATAAAACTGAAGTTGAGCTTGAGCTGCTCGGAATATTTGGATTTACATTTTGTATTGTGACTCAATAGGCTTGGGGCACATTCCAGCAGAAGGTATTTCTGCATTTTACTATGGACAACTTTCCATCATCTCCACCCAGAAAAATGAAATGGAACTTGGGCTTTTCCCATTTATTCCTACCTCGTATCTCTCTTCCAAAGTGAAGTCCACACTAAATTTTCTCATATTTAAATAACAATGCACAGTTAATTACAGTTTAAATTCAAGAGAAGGACTGAGTACAGGTAGGAAATTCACTTGTACCTGGAGATTATGATTATGCTGTAATGAGTAATTTCTTGGGTGGCTTTTGGGAAACAGTCTCATTACTTCACAGTGTTATCTCACACAGCCTCATCAGTCATTCAGAAAATAATAAACCTTAGCATGCCTCTTCCATTTTGCTTCTTAGATTTCCTTTGAGGGCTAGGCAACATGCAATGCTCAAAAGGATATGCGAGGACTAAATAGCAAAAAATACTCTGCTATATGATCTTATTGCGCCCTATTCTTTATCTTATTAGCACTTAGCAAAATTAGCTATTGCATTTTTTGGTTTATTTATTTTAAATATCTGTCTTCCACTGAACTATAAAGTCTGAGAGAACAGAGGTTGTGTTTGTCTGCCTAGAATCTAGAACAGTGTCCTACACCTTGTGGGCTCTGCATAAAATAATTGATAAATAAATAAAACCAATTATCAGTTAGCATCTACTTAGTTGATAGCAAGCTCATAGGACTTCTTCTAAGTGTCCATAGTTGTCCCATGCCAGGATTGAATAGATGTCCCTAGAGCTCTGCGTGCTTTTGGTGACAAACACTTCAACTCCCAAACTCATGCTCAGTACTCCTCTGAGCCCTCACCACCATAAACTGCCTGAGGACTAAATGCAAGAAGACACTGTAGGCAGAACTGACCATCCCTGATCAACTAGGAGCCTTTTAGGCCTACTCTCTTGTCATTCTGTCTCTGTCCTGCCTGTACCACCCCATGTATCTCTACCTTATGCTCCAATGCCCATCTATTCCCAATTAGTTCCCTCAAACTCTGTCTCTGGTTTGTATTCTGATAATTAAGCCATAACTTCCCATAATTCTCTTCATTAGCTTGTCTTAACTAAAATCCAGTTATCCTTTAAAGACTCTGAATCTCCCATATTCCCTTCAACTCAAGGTAGATTTTTTTCTTCTCATAACTCTTATACTGTAGTACCTGGAGGTGAAGGATGTCTCCTTGATTCTCATTGCTTCTTCTAAATCTTGTCAGTCCTTTGAAAACACCTACCAATAGATTCTATACTCATCACCCACCTGTCTCCTCAGCCCTAGGTCTCTTTTCTCTTTCCAATAAAATTTTTAGCATCCCACTCACCCTGTTTTTCCCCACCGACCACTCTCATTAGAATCTTTGATGACCTCAGTATCCATAGGTAGGAACAATCCATCCTATACTTGGTGTCTCAGTTCCTTGATCTCAGTCCAGATGCTCTTGACCTCACTTCAAGCATCTACTTCCATAATTATACTATAGACCACATAATTTGCAAGAACTGGATCTTCCTCAAAACACTCTTTGTCACCACTCACTTGGTTCCAATTCAGTTCCTCTAAGTAACTCTCCTCCACTACCCACAGGATCTTGTCCCACTCATCCTTTACTCTTTATTGCCCATTATTCCTTCCACAGCTCCTCTTCCTTCCTCACCCAGTGTAGTTCATTAGTTCATCAGTTCATCCTTATCATTGCTTCCTCAGATACGTCTTCCACCTCCTTTCCTTTTAAAATGTTCATTATATTCACCTGGTTAAATCCAACTCTTCATCTTTAGTTGTTGTTGTTGTTTGCAACTAAATAGCTGAATTGGGCTGGAGAAAAATGTACAACTAGGTGGACTGGAAGGCTCAAAATTCATGAGTACTAACTTGGAACGCCATTAATCACACTCCAAAAAACCTACTCTTTCCCCCTTTAGCTGATTACTTTGCTTGGTATTTCACTGAGAAGATAGATAAGAACAATGAGAAAAGACCCTCTTTATCCCTCCCCACCAAACTCCAGCGTACTTGCACCTGTATACATTCTCTCTCCCTTCCTATCAAAATGGATGAAGTTTCTGTGCCTCTATATGAGGTCAAGACCTTTTATTTGTCCTGGATTCTGTTTCATTCACACTCTGTCAGACTGATTGGTGTTTTGCTGCCTTTGAGGGAACAACCTTCATTGCGAGTCCAGAACACCATATCTTGCAGGTTTTGGCAGGGAAGAATTCAGGAAGCGTCTGAGGCAACCATGTAGGTAAGCAGAACCCAAACTCCATCTTCCCCTTAGATTGTGTTATATTTATTCTTGCATTGATCACCTTATCATGTATTCAGAGGCAAACTACTCTCCTGAAACCCTGATTCAAGTATTGCTACAACCAAAATCAATGTTGTCTTTTCCTTGGCATAACTGAAGCAGACCAAGATTTCTCAAAGGCATTTTACCCAAAAGGAAATAACACTTTCAAATTCTGGGGTCCAATGTGTGTGTAGAAGAAATGCACTAATTTGTTTATTCACTGAATTTTCAACTATCTATTGTGTATCTCCTATTTTAGTCAGTACTAAGAATAAAGTCAGAGGTTATAGGAAATGGTCTATATTCTCAGCTCAGAATCTGGGAAAGGATGCAATAAAAAGGGAACAAATAATAGCATAGAATGTAGTAGTCTACAAATCAGGTGCAGTGGTGGGAAAACATGGGGAGTTTGGGAAGACACCCACAAGAGAGGACATTTGGGTCTGGAGAAGTAGAAGCAGTTTAATGAAGCTGGGGATGTAAGAGAAGGTGCTGAAAAGGAAGAGACCAGGAATGCAGAAGGGGACTCATTCTTGGAGGCTATTAAACATCATGCTAAATAATTCAGAAGTTATCTTGCAATCAGTAAGGAGGTTTTAAAGTTTTTTTAAGCGTTAACGTTTCCATTTTCTCTAGTAGGGAGATCATTTGTACAATCTTATGTTATAGAAGTCCAACAAAGAGAAGGTAAAGCCCTACACTTAAGCACAGGGACTAGGAGAGGAAATTGGGATCTCTTTAAAGGGTAAGGAGGATGAAGTCATTAAGGATGAAGGTCATTAACTCTTAATGACCAATTACATGGGCTCCAAAAAAAAAAAACAACCAAGGATTACATACATGTTTCTAATTTGGCTGAATAGATGGAGGTGGAGGTGAAAGAAACAATATTGAAAAAAATGAGTAATTTCTGAAGGGAAGTGTTCTGACTGTATCCTTTTTAAGATTAACATTAGAGGTTAATTTTTGTCTGTAAAATATTCCTTTGTGACCTTGTCTCTAAAATGGATTTGTGATTTTTATGACTTTAGATTCATTGTTATTGTGTTATATGTGATTATGGTTTTCAAAAAATTAAATGAAACTATTTTCAAGATAACAAATTATCCCACAACACCCCAGCATTCGGTAAACATGGCCTGAAGAATCTTTCCAGAGCTCACATCCAGACAAATATTCTTTTATTTAATATACAAATTCTTTCCTACCTAATAATGCCAAATATTTAACACATTACTCCAACAAAGGCACCATAGCCAGTTTTTTTGCAAACTTAGTTAAATAATACATGCCAAAAAGGGCCAGTCATTCTGAATTACTGATTAGATAATTATGTGATTTCAGGGTGATTATTTCCAATGGAGAAAATCAGGTTATCCAAAAGAATTAGCTGTGTTTATTATGAGTGTGTAGATTCAGCCCATACAGTTTGCCCTATGACTACTGATCTTGATCTTCGGTCACATAACTTGTATTTGTTAACAATTGCATCTTACCTTCCTATCCAATTGTTACATTACTCTTTAGTAGGAAGGTAAGGGGTAACATGTGAATGATAAGCTCCCTGTGAACTGGTTAGAGCCATAAATAAAAATGAGGGGGAAAAAGCAATCATGAAGTTCTTTGGGGTTTAGTAATGGTAAAACTAGGACAAAAATGTTAATACACAATAGTGCTTAATATATGGTATACGATGTTAAACACTATGAGCATCTATCTCATTTGGGACTCAGAATGATCCTAGGAGCTAGGCATCATAACATCATCTTCACACATAAACTGCTAGGTTTTAAGAGCTTAATTACTCACCCAAGGACACAGAGTAAATAGCGAACTGAGATTTGACTGAAGAGTCAGTGGAAAAACCTAAGATTTGAAGAGATAGAGACTTGAAGCTAGTCTTAGTGAAAAACTAGGTCTTTTTTCTTTTTTCTCAAGATTTCCAGTGGTGAATGTTACCTGAGGCTAATTTTATGGCAATAAAGTCAGGCCTAATAAGCACAGCAAAGACAAAATTCTTACAGAAGATGGTTGTCATTTACCATGCTTTGAAAATACACATATAAAAAATAATATGATGGGGTTTCCTCTAGGAAATTTGGCAACCACAAATTCCGAGTACTTGCAGAGCCACAGCATGACATAGGCTGTTTCTAGACTGATTGGTAATATACAAAAAAGACAGGATGCTTGAGTGTAGTGGTCCCCAAACATTCGCTCACATACTCTCTGAATGACTTTTGTAAAATGGCCTAAAATCGTATAGTGCCTCTCACATTTTTATGTTCCCAGATAAAATTTTTATTGCAAGCTTAGATAGTTATAAAATATACTATTACTAGAATATTATAAATGTTATTGTTAGTTAAACTGTTAAATAATTCTTTAAATATCTTCACTGTAATCTAAATATCATGATTTGATTCTAACTTCCACGTTAAAATGCTGAACATGTTCTACAATATTTTGAATTTTTGTCACCATCTTTATTATTGAGTCAATATTCCCATTTCTATAGAATTTTACTTTAATGTAATCTGTTTTCACCCTTACAGTCTTTCATAGAATACTCTACAATTTTTTCTTACAACAAATATATGTACTATATAAGTTGAAATTTCATTATTCTGAAATTGTTTCTGGGTTTCATTATAATATAATTTATTATTATATGATGGATCAGACATGAATATATGATATATGGAATGTAATGTTCAGGTATACCTTGCAGATATTGTAGGTTTGGTTCCAGAACCTTGCAATAAAGCAGAGATTGCAATGGGAAACAGTCATACAATTCTTTTTTAGCTGCATATAAAAAGTGATAGCTAAGCGCCTAACCAAGGTGGCTTAAGGGCCCCAAAATGTTTTTCCGGATTCTATGTTTCTCCCAAAGCAGTGATTCCTGGAATTTTTACCATTATTCATCCAAATAAAGCCTTTTAACTTGTTTAATTGGAAATACATGCAATACCAATGAGAAATAATAAGTAGTGTTTCCTGATCATGTATGTATTATATGCCAGATATTGTTTAAAGAATTTTACATGAGTTTAATACTACTATAGTAACAATGCTATGAAGTAAATATTATTAGTCATATCTTACAGGCACAAAACTGAGGCACGGAAACATTAACATAACTTGTCTATGGATTCACTAATGAGTGGTAGAATTGGGCTTCAAACCTAGGCAGTTTGGCTCCAGAACTGGCATTCTTAACCTCTAGGTTAAGCTAGAGGTTAACAAGATAACACTATTATTCCTGTCTTACCACAACTAGATTCCTAACCTTAGTTTCTAAACATATTCTGAGGCCCTGAGAGTAAGGAGTATAGACAGATGAGATTTGGGGGAGGAAATAGTGGGTAATGCTATAGAACTCAAGTCTGAGTGGGGTCCGGAAAGCACAAAGACTGAGTGCATCATGGACCTGGGAAGGGACAGTCCAGGCTCAGAGCAAGAGATGGCCTACTCCAGGGGGAAAGAGGATAGGACTTTATCATGATAGCTGTCTACCTGGCCCCTTTAGGAATTTGGCACACAAAACAGAGACTCCTCCCTGTGGTCCGTGATAGATGTTGTGTATCCTGTGCCCCTGTGCCTGTTGGGGTCCTTGTAATCTCGGTCACTTGATTCATTTACTGATTGCCTCCTCTGTGGATGACTTTAGTACCGTACTAAAGTCATGCAGAAGAGATTAGGATCATAAATGCCTTAGATCATAAAGCATTGATAACCATAGTATGTTGCCTGAGTCAGGAACGTTTCATCCAGAGTTTCATATTCTTTTCAGTTTTACTTGCCAATAGAAAATTTAAAGTAAGGCAGGAAAGACCTGGATTGATTACTCTCTTTCTCTCTCTCTCTTTTTTTTTTTTTTTGGATGAATAAACAACAAACCTTAATGCATGCCTCGAAGGTCAGAAAGTCAGTGCTTGTTAAAACAAGAGATGGAGGGAATTCCCAAGGTCTTGGCAGAAAACACACTTGGCCATGGAGTACTGTAATTCTGGGGTTTGCAGCTTTATGTTTCATCATGTACTAAAGCATGGTGGTTGTTTAGAAGGAAAGGGAAAAAAGATAATCAAGATAATTAGCATCCAAACCACGGAGACTTGTGAGTCAGCATCTGGTATTATATCTGGAATGATACAAGAAGCTTGAAAATCTGCTCTTGGTTTGGGGCTGTTTGCTCCCGGACACCTCCTTCTGAGAGCCAAAACATTATAAGAGGGCTTTTGATAAAGAATATCAAAGTCAAAGACCTAGAATAAGGCTTAAATTTGAAAGTGGAATGTTTAATCCCCCCAGAAAATACACCCAGAAAAAAATGAATTCTTGCCTTTATTGTTAACTAACTGAAAACTTTAAAATCCTAGGAAATCCTAAATCAGACAGTACAAATTCTCCCCTTGTTATTATTCATGTAATAGGTGTCAGAAGAATTGGCACATTACTAAGAGAATCTTAGTATGGATTTTCTAACTATGAGTCAGCTGTAATAAAGCTGGTCAAAGCACTAACTCAACCTCAGTTTGGGCACAGTACTAAAATAAGAGCTACTGGCCATAGTGTACTATTAACAGTTGGCCACTTGTTTATTGTGTGTTTACTTCTAGAATTTTTGTTTTAAGAGAGAGATTGATTAGAGCATGTACAGAAGATAATAACAAGAATGATTATGGATTTGAAAACAGACTCACTTTGTATTGGTCTTGAGGGAAATGCATTAGAGAAGCTTTAGAGAGGCAGATTTAAAACCATTATTGGAAATAATTATGTAATAATCAAAACTTCTCAAATGTAAAATGAGCTGTATGATGAGATAAGAGGCTGGAAATTATCAAGGAGAAGCTGCTACAGGAGGTGGGGTTTCCATGGGGGTAGAAGTTTGAATTAGGTAATTTATACACTTCTTCTATCTCTCAAATTATGGAATCTTTTCCTTTGAACCACTTCACTTGGGCACATATTTTTCAAATATATATTGCACTTGGAAATTCCCTTTGTTTTCCTCTTTCACTTTAAAGACCCGTCTTGTGAGCCAAGTAAATCCACTGGCTTATTGAGTTACATTTATTTATTAGAAGATACGGCCATGGTTTGCAAAAAGCCTTCTGATGAAAGGGTTTAGGCAGTGTACCCAGAGATGAAACCAGAGGATTAAAAAGTTCAGGCCAAGTTTAATGAAAGGGACAGAGACCCACCTGGGCAGGGCAAAGATGGCATCTGCACTGAGAGAAGTTGGAGGTCTCTTTTTATATAGGGCCATAGGAGGTAGGTAGATTCCACTGCTTGTTAGGAGACTCTGGTAGGCTAGGGTGCACATTTTGGTGCAAACCTTTGGGGCAAGGCTAGCTAGGCCCTTTGGGGTCCTTCATTACAGGAGAGGAGGAGGAAGGGGAAGGTGAGGTTTTGTGTAAGGCTGTATTAGTCTCTTAACATCTATGATGACAGTATTAGAAAGGATGTGAATTTGTCTTACTATTTCCAGGCCCCACTGATTTCACTGTAGATGAAAGGAAGAAGTTGATGATTTTACTCAAAGAAAAAAAAAGACATTTATCTGAACATTCTGTCCCAAGGAAAGTATGTGATCAGATAAACTTTTAATACCCCTTTGAGCTCTAATATTCTATATGGAAATTTTTTTTGCCTTCTTTTTTACTTTCCCCTAAGTAATTCAGATTTTTGCAACATGGTACTATGTATAATGATTCAGGTTTACCTTTTTAGAGTCTTATAAATGATTTTTTTTGAAAGAACTTTGTATACGACTATTCTTCAAACTGTTCTGTCCTACACATGCATTCACTCATTTATTCAGAAAATATTTCTCATCCTAATGTATCTGTGAATACAGGAGCGAACAAGACAAAGAAAAGGTCCTGGCTATTGTTGGACATAGATTCTAAGTGAGGAAAAACAAACAAAAACCCACAGTGCTAAAAAACAACACACAGAAAAGTGAATGATTAAATAGCTAAGTAGTAGACAAATTCATTTAGCTAATTGTAAGTGCTGTACAAAAGAGAGCATGCTAGTGACAATGTAGGGACTGGCTAATGTGGAGTAGGTATTCATGTGTCCTGGAGAAGATATTTGACCTGAAGCAGGAATGACCAAAGAGTGACCAGGCAGGTGAAGACAAGGGCAAGATCCATCTAGGAAAAGAGAACAGCAAGTTCAGAGGCCCTTCCATAAGAGGAGACTGACTTCTTGAAGAGTAGCCGCAAGACCATGGTGACCAACCAGAGAATAGATTAAGGAAGTAGGGACACATACAGAGATTGGGTCATGAAGACTCCTATAGTCTATAGAAACAAATTTGGTTTTCATTTCAAATGCAATTTTGAAGTCTTTGAAGATGTTTAAGGAAGGAAGTGATGGAAAAGAATTTTCTTTTTTGAAAGACTCTTTTGACCTCTATGTAGCAATTGTGTTGGAAGAAAGGAAGTGAAAGCCAAGAGATGGTTTAGTAGACTAGTGATGAACACAGACATACAAAAGTAAAAACACATAAAGAATCAAAATACCCTAATGAACACATCGGTCCAGTTGTTAACAAGAATTATCATTATATTGAACTCGTAGCTTAAATAAACATATTTTGATGAGTTAAAATTGTCTTGGACTAAAGCCAAGCTCTTTGTTCTTTCTTTGAATTGTGTTCTTCTTATTTAGCTCCCAGGTAGTAAATTATAAGCACTGTGTATACATTGATATTAAATGTTTTGGAAGACTCAAGAGAGCTGTAGTCTGGGAGTAATGTTCAGAAAGGAATGTGTCTATTCCCAAAAAGTGCTTGACAACTGCAAGAAAACCCATGGACACAGAGGAGGTAGAAGGGGCTAGTGGGAAACCCAACAGTTTCCTTGAGCCACCTGCTGCATATGCTGCTGACATTGCATCAGTTGTTTTAAAGGTGGATTCTGTGTTCTGTCTGCACATTAGGTTCAGACCATCCCCCCTTCTTCTAAGGCTTCATACTACCTGGTTGGCTTTGAGCGTTGTAACAGAAGGGATAAACTTCTCTCTCATGCATACTCAGAGCCAGTGTTCTTGAGCTTTAATATATATTAGAATCATCCAAAGGACTTGTTAAAACACAGATTTCTGGACTTCATCTAAGAGTTTCTGATTCAACTAGTGTGGCCCAAGAATCTGCACTTCCACATGTTCCCAGGTGATGGTGGTATGAGAACTGTACTCTGAGAATCACTTGCCTATATAAATGGAGTGACAGGTGAGGGATGGGAGAGAAAAGGTGTAGTGATTAGAGTACATTCCTGCTTGCAACACATGTGCTATAGTTATATAAAAATAAAACCAAGTAAACTTGAACTTTAAAAGCATCTTAAATGGGTAAAATTTCAAAAGGACAGATTATACCTGAGAAAAATGGAATATTGGGAAAGGCAATTCTACCTTATATTTGAAGATATCATCAGGTCTAGGAGCTTGAGGTCTCTGGAATAATCTCATAGAATCAAATCTCATGTGACTTTGATTTCCAGATGTTAGGCGTATCTTTCTTTTTTCACTGGTCTAGTAGTTCTCAACCTTGGCTATTCATTGAAACCACCTGAGGAATTTAAAAAATACATGAATTCTTGTGCCTCATGCCCAGAGATACTAATTTACTGGTCAAGGATGTGACCTGGGCATCATGATGTTGAAGTGTTTCCCTGGTCATTGTGTAGCCGGTGCTCTCGCCTCTGTCTCATTTTAGTTGCAGTGATCAGCTTTCTTTACCCCAATTTTTCAGTTTTCAATGTGGGGGACAGTGGGCTGAGTAGGAGGGACAAAGATGGACTTCTTAGAGCTACTGTTAGTCATCACCAGCAGCCTAAGAACAGGAGAAAACAGCCAGGAAGAGAAACTCAGGTGCAACTGGATTAGAAGAGCTAGATTAGAAGAGAGGCCTCAGAAAGTGGCTCTAGAAAGTAAGGTATGATATTGAGGGAATTTATATATCTAAAAGAATTAGAATTTTTGGAAAAGTCATCAATAAAGTTTTGGTCTTGATGTAACTTACTTTAAAAAGCAAAACAAACTTGCATTCAGAGGCCTGGTTTTCAGAATGATTTTTATCTTGTTGAAATAGAGACAGCAAACTCAGCCTATGCATTTGATTCTCATTTCCCCTGTGACATCATTTTTTCCAGTCACCCATCTGGAACATTTTTATTTTTTCAATCTGTCCTTGTCAGATCTCAGGCTGACTGGGAAATGGAGGGTAAGGATAGAAGAGGAACTATAAAGATTGGCAACACTCATGCACTCAGGCTATGGGTATGTGCCAGAAATAGAGGTGAGTCATAGCCATGCTAAGACATGTTGTCCAGATAACTGTCAGAAGGGTTTCCTGTTTGTTTCTGAGGGACACATGAGAAATTTTTTTCCCTCTTATTTGGCCATTTGTATTGCAAATTGCTTTGGCCCTTTGGTTCTTTGTCAGAACTCTTTTAGTCTATTCTTCCAAATACAGAAGGAAAGATGGGCCACAGGGTCTTCAAGGGAGTCTGTGTGTTAACTTTGATACAAGAGGCCTTGCCCCTAAGTACAGAGAATTGCCAGGCCTCCCGCATGGAGTACTCCGAATTAGGAAGGCTGCTTTGTGTGCCTCCCCTAGTGCTGGAGCATCCAGATGATCAATAAGCTGGGAAGAGGATAGCAGACTTAGAAAGGAGATAAAATCAATAGTAAATTCAGAGGTCCAGGAAAGGTTATTTTGGAGCATAATAATCATCACTGGGTGAATAAGCAAAGAACCCACACCAAGTCTTGCTTAAGAAGTGAATTGGGATGCTTGTTACCCAGGAAAATTCCCTGATTCAATGCACAATCCTGGAAACGGAATCTTTAAGATTCCCTCATGTAGGGCGACACTTGTGGCTCAAAGGAGTAGGGCGCCAGCCCCATATGCCAGAGGTGGCAGTTTCAAACCCAGCCCTGGCCAAAAACAGCAAAAAAAAAAATTCTCTCTTATAATAATTTAGAGTCACTTTGAAAAACATTGCCTTGGGTGGCATTCTCTTCTTGGTTTAGTCATTGAATGTGTTGAAAATTGTGATATCTACACTGTGAAAACATAGAGCTAAAATTCACTCTAGAAATGACTTGTATCTATAGTGGAAGACAAAGGTGCAGATGGGAAGAGAAGACAAGAGGAAGAGGACATTGAGATCATCAGAAAATTAATTTTGAGTCACACAGATAATGTGAAAATTCTGAGAGCCACAGATTACCATGTTATGAAGCTTCGAATTGAATGTATGTTGCTGAAAACCTAGATGATTTAGACTGCTCTTGATTTTTTAAATAAGATTTACATATCCTAAAAGTCACTGTTCTTAAAATATGCAATTCAGTAATTTTTAGTATGTTCATAAAGTTGTGCATGTATCACCACTATTTAATTCCAGGATATTTTCCCAAAAGAAACCCCATACACATTAGCAGTCATTCCCCATTCTTCCCTCTCCCTAATCCCTGGCAACTACTAATCTACTTTCTGTCTCTATGGATTTACCTATTGTGGAAATGTCATATAAATAGTATCTCACAATATGTGGCCTCTCATTTAGCATAATGTACTCAAGGACTGTTCATGTCATAGCATGTATTAGTACTTCATTAATCATGAAGATTTACTCTTACTTTTCTTCTAATAGTTTTATCATTTTAGCTCTTATTATGTAAGTCTGTGATCCACTTTGAATTCATTTTTTAATGTACAGTGTGAGTTAGGGGTCCAACTTTATTTTTTATTTATTTTTTTTGAGACAGAGTTTTATCTTGTTGCCCTCGGTAGAGTGCTGTGGCGTCACAGCTCACAGCAACCTCCAACTCTTGGGCTTAGGTGATTCTCCTACCTCAGCTTCCCAAGTAGCTGGGACCACAGGCGTCTACCAAAATGCCTGTGCTATTTTTTTGTTGTAGTTTGGCTGGGGCTTGGTTCAAACCCTCCACCCTTGGTATATGGGACCAGCACCCTACCCACTGAGCCACAGGCACTGCCCAGCCAACTTTATTTTTTTGAGTCAGTTGTCCCAGCACCATTTGTTGAAAAGAGTATTCTTTCCTCCATGCAGCTGGAAATCAATTGAACACAAATGTATAGGCTAATACATGGGTCCTTTCCATTCCCATATAAATTTTAGGATTAGCTTATCAGTTTCAGCGAAAAGGATAGATGAAATTTTAATAGGAATTGTGTTGAATCTGTAGATCAATTTGGGAAGAGCTATGGTTTCACAATGTTGTGTCCCAAAATTCATAGGTTAAAACCTAATCTTCATGTGACAGTATTAAGTAGGGAGGTCTTTATGAGTATTAAGTCCTGAGGGAAGAGTCCCAGTGGGTGGGATTAGAGCCTTTTAAAAAGAACTTGGGGTTAAAGAGTAAGTTTTCTCTCTGTCTCTCTTTTTCTCTTTCTCTCTCTTTTGTCCTCCCTCCTTCCACCATGTGAGGACATGGCACTCCTCTAGTATAGCAGGAGGCCCCTCACCAGATGCTGGCACCTTGATCTTGTACTCCTCAGCTTCCAGAACTGTGAGAAATAAATTTCTGTTTATTATAAATTACCTAGTCTTAGGTATTCTATTATAGCAACATAAAAGGAGTAAGACAGGTAATATTGCCATATTAACAATATTAAGTGCAATCCATGATCGTTGGGATAGCATTCCATTTATTAGGTATTTAAATTTTTTTAATGTTTTGCAATTTTTAACATACAAATATTACACCTCTTTGTTAATTTATCCCCAGGTATTTTATTCTCTTTGATACCATAATGGAATTGCATTTCAATTTTATTTTCAAAATTTTCATTGCTAATGTATAGAAAAATTCAATTAATTTTTATCATATTGATCTTGAATCCTGCAACCTTGCCAACCTTGCAACCTTGCCAATTTATTAGTTCTAGTAGTGGGTTTTGTGTTTGGGGTTCTTTTATTTATTTATTTTTTGGGGTGGATTCCTTTGGATTTTCTATATACAAGATCATGTCTTCTAAAAATGGGGAAGTTTTACTTCTTCCTTTTCAATATTTATACCTTTGATTTCTTTCTCTTGCCTAATTTCTCTGGCTAGAACTTCTAGTATAATACTGAATTAAAAAGGCAAGAGTAGGAATCTGTGTCTTGCTCCTGATCCTAAGGGAAATGTTTCAGTCTTATTTTTATCTGTAGTTATTTCCTATTGGTCTCTTATTTCTTAATGTCTGAAAGAAGTAACCAGTGAATTGACATTATTATTTTATTGTTCATATCTTTTATACATTAGATGGATTTTTTTATCTGTTTTATCACCTATTGACAAATACGTCGAAATCTTTCACTATGATGGTAGATTTATCTATTTCTCATTTTAGCTCTGTGAATTTTTGCTTTGTATATTTAAAACTCTCTTATTATGTGCATTTGTGTATTTTGAAGCTACTTTATTGAATGCTTTTCCATTGATAGTTTTTCTTGTGACAAATCCTATATTCTTTAAAGTGCAATCTCAATCTACCGTTTAATCCATCCATTGACTTCTTTTTTTCTTCTTTTTTTTTTTTTTACTTTTTCAATTCTTTTTATTTATTTATTTATTTATTTTTTACTAAATGATAGCTGTGTACATTAATGCAATCATGGGGTACAGTGTGATATTTTCATATATAATTTGAAATATCTAGATGAAACTGGTTAACATAGCCTTCATGTCATTTTCTTAGTTATTGTGCTACGGCATTTATATTCTACTTTAAGAAGGATTCACTTGTACCATTGAAAGATAATCCACAGATGTGATCCCTTCAGTCACCCTCCCTCCACCCATGCACCTCCTCCCGTCCCCCCCCCATATTCGTAGGCTATAATTAGTTTTGTATAGGGGTGTGTACATTGGATACATTTTCTTCCATTCTTGTGATACTTTGCTAAGAAGAACATTTTCCAGCTCCATCCATGTAAACATGAAGGAGGTAAAGTCTCCATCTTTCTTTAGGGCTGCATAGTATTCCATGGTGTACATATACCACAGTTTATTGATCTATTTGTGGATAGATGGGCACTTGGGCTTCTTCCATGACCTGGCAATTATGAATTGGGCTGCAATAAACATTCTGATACAAATATTTTTGTTGTAATATGGTTTTGGTCTTCTGGATATATACCTAATAAAGGAATTGGTATCAATTGGCAGGTCTATTTTTAGTTCTCTAAGTGTTCTCCAGATGTCTTTCCAAAAGGAACATATTAGTTTGCATTCCCACCAGCAGTGTAGAAGTGTTCCCTTTTCTCCACATCCAGTGTAGAAGTGTTCCTTTTTCTCCACATCTCTGGTTTTCTGATTTTGTGATATGGGCTAATCTTACTGGAGTTAGGTAATATCTCCAGTTTTGCATTTCTCTAATGATTTGCATTTCTCTAATGATTAAGGATGGTGAGCATTTTTTCATATATCTGTAGGCCATGCGCCTATCTTCTTTAGAGAAATTTCTCTGCAATTCCTTTGCCCACCCTGAGATGGGATCACTCATTCTCTTCTTACTGATACTTTTGAGTTCTCTGTGGATTCTGGTTATTAAACCTTTGTCAGAGACAAACTACAAATATCTGCTCCCATTCTGAGGGCTGTCTGCTTGCTTTTCTTACTGTGTTCTTGACTGTGCAGAAGCTCTTTAGTTTGATCAGGTCCTAATAGTGTATTTTTGATGTTGCTTCAATTGCCCAGGGAGTACTTCTCATAAACTTTTCACCCAGGCCGATTTCTTCAAGTGTTTTTCCCTTTGCTTTCCTCTAGTATTTTTTGGTTTTGTGTCTTAAGTTTAAATCTTTAATACAGTGAGAGTCTAACTTAGTTGATGGTGAAAGGTGTGAGTCCAGTTTCAGTCTTTTATAGGTTGCCAGCCAGTTCGCCCAGCACCATTTGTTAAATAGGGAATCTTTTCCCCACTCAATGTTTTTTTTTTCTTTTTTTTTTTTTTTATTGAATGGTAACTATGTACATTAATGCACTTCTGGGGTACAGTGTGGGGTTTTCACATGCAATCCGAAATACTTCCATCAAACTGATCAACACAGCCTTCATGTCATTTTCTCAGTTAT
>CAUYQV010025511.1:0-32845 GCA_963574575.1 Galagoides demidoff | reverse complement strand
TCACAGCTCATAGCAACCTCCAACTCCTGGGCTCAAGCGAGTCTCCTGCCTCAGCCTCCCAAGTAGCTGGGACCACAGGCGCCCGCCACAACACCCGGCCATTTTTTGGTTTCAGCCATCATTGATGTTTTGGCGGGCCCGGGCTGGGGATTCGAACCCGCCAGCTTAGGTGTACGTGGCTGGCGCCTTAGCCAATTGAGCCATAGGCGCCGAGCCCAGATTTTCTTCATGCTAAAACAGAAACTCAAATATATAGTCTTCATTTTCCATTTTACTGTATAAAACATAGCCTACTGTATATTTTCTACTGATTTTAAAAAATTTCCCTAACTATCTATCTTGGACACCTCTCCATATTAGTACATGGAGTACTTTTTCCTTTTTAATAGCTGTGTAATGTTCTTCTGGATGTGCATGTCCAGCGTTTATTTAACCAGTCCCATATGGAAGAACACTTGGGGTCATTGCCAGTTTTTTGCTATTAAGACTAATTCTGTGCTCTGATGTGAGTTTGAACTATTCTGTTGTGTATGTCTTTAATTATAGACTACCTGAAATCTTTTTTAAAAGTAGGCAAAGTGGCAAAGTGTTCAGATAAGTGAACGAGACTTTGTTCCCAGATTCCTATGGTCTATCCCCCAGCATCTTGGCCAAATTTCTGGCTGAGATGCAGTATCCTGCCTACTCGGGCTGTCAGAAATAGTCTTCACCATTGTTTCGTGCTGTGGTTTGGGTCCTCAGTCCAGTGGTAGAAGTGGCAGAGGATGTGGATTCCAGTCCCAGATCTGCTGCTGATGAACTGGGTGACCCCTACAAGTCCCTTGCCTTACCTGTCACGAAGGTGAGCTGTGTGACTTGAAGTCTTTTGCCATTCTGGTGTTCTGTGGTTCCAGAAGCAACTAGATGGCGTGTAAGTTCAGTGTCTAACTCTTCAGGCCCTGCATGGTAAATCGTGTCACTTTTCCAACTCAGGACCTTGCTGGTGTTTCCTAGGTGGCTGGAGTGCTTCCTTCAGTGTGAAACCCAAGCTTTGGTGAGGCTGGCCTGTTAGTGCTGACAAAGTGACGCCCATGTGCACATTCCCATCACTCAGAAGTACATGCAACTGGCTACAGATTTGTGAAGCCCTTTCACTGCTAGTGCATGAAAAAGGGATATTTCACACATGTTTCACATTAGCCCCATGATTTAGCTTCTGAGTGAGTAAGAATCAATGCAGCAGCCAACTGGCACCCGAGAGCCCATTTATATCCTATTACCAGCTGCTGCGGCCCCACCTTTGACTGTGATCTTGTCAGATCTGATAAGGTAATAGTAACAATAACTTACATTTTCATTACTGAGGCTCTTCCCCCAGGGCTTTGCTGCTGCATGTGGTGTGCTGCCTTTGTTATCTATCTGTGCCTAAATGCAGGGTGTGTCTGAGTTGATCAGAGGCCTGGCTGTGAGTGTCACCCTAGAAAAGGGTCTCAGGATTAATTACTTATCAATTCATCAGTTAGTAGATCGGCGATCATTCAATCCAGTGTTATCATGCACAGCAGCCTTTAAACTCAGCGTGCTTACAAGGAGCTCCCGACGAAGTCCCCACAGCCCTGGGAACCAGCCTGTCCTGTGAACAGCACCTCTGCCCACTCCATCTGCCAGCCCAGCTTCAGCCTTGCACTCTCCCGTCACACCCATAGTGGCTTTGTCTGCTCTACAAGTTAAATGTCCCTGGATCCACTGCTTCTCTCTATTCCTGAGTTGTCACCATTTGGTCCAGAATTCCCCTGCCCCAGCAGGTAGCCTGACAGGTCTCTGTATTTTCTGTCACCAGCCCAGCCCAAGTCACACAGCACACAACAGCTACTATGGCCAATCTGCTCATCACATCCCATCCCTGCCTAATTTAAACCCTCTAATTACCTCCTCTTGCTTTTAGGATACAGACAGAAATTCTTCCCAGGGCCTATGAGGTCCTGCTCACCTAATCAGCTTTCCCTTACACCCTCTTCCCTTTTGGTTTCTGGAACCAACAGTGTTCTTTCCCACCTCTGAGCTGCGTGCATGCTGCTTTCTGGATGGCAGCTGCCCTCATCTTCGCCAAATTAACCCTTGCTTACCGACAGAGAGCATCTAGGCTGTTTTCTCCCCGGCCCCCCTGGGCTGGGGTGGGCTCTCTGTTACATGGCATCTTAGTGTCACTTATTACTTGCTTTAGTCAGTTTGGGATACTGTAACAAAATGCCATAGATTAGGTGGCTTATAAACAATAGAAATTTATTGCTCACTGTTCTGGAGGCCAGGAAGTCCAAGGTTAAAATTCTGGCAGGTTTGGTGTCTGGTGAGAACCCCCTGTCTCATAGATGGCACCTTCTGGCTATATCCTCACACGGTGGAAGGGGCAAGGAAGCTCTATGGGGTCTTTCTTATAAGGGCACTGATCTCATTCCTGAAGCTCTGCCCTCAGAGTTTCTCTTAAAGATTTAAATTACCTCTTAACGGCTCCACCTCCTAATCCTATCACCTTGGCAGTTAGGATTTCAACATAAGGGTTTTGGGGAACACAGACATTCAGACCATAGCATCTCAGTTGTAATTAAACGTCTGACAGGCTGTTTAATATTTGCCTCCTCACGAGAGGGTTAAACTCTGTGCCTGGTTGACAGCTGAACCCTCAGCTCCTGGCTCAGCACATAGATAGGAGTGTGTTTCGTGGTGGAATGAAGGAACTTGTGAGCTGGGCAGCCTAGGGGGAAGGGGGACACAAAGGGATAGGACCCCCAGTGAACATCCATTTTGTAGCCACAACATCAAAAGAATGGCAAAGTCCTAGAACTACAAAGCACTTCAGAGGTGGTCTCAGGCCCAAGCCCCTTTCAGAGAGAAAGGCATAGACCGTGGGGAAGACCCAAGTGGAGAGGACTGTGGGCTCTGGAGTGAGACTGCCTCTGGCTTCGTGCTTCTGAGCAAGGTGCTTAACTTTTCCCAGTTCTAGTTCTTTATCTGTAAAATAGAGATAGTACCTCCCCAGAGGGACATCATGAAGGTGACAGAGGGTACTTAGTGCAGTGCCAGCCTTGAAGATGACACTGAAGCCCGAAGAGGTTAGGCCTCCTGACCCAGGGCATACAGTTATTCAATGCGGGGCCTGGTTTTCTGTGCTGGCTGCCGGCTGGGCTCTGAGAAGCCCTGTCCTGGTGCTGGCCCTCCAGAGGTTTCCGGTTGTACTGCTACAGCACAGTGGTTCATAGCCATTGATTTTGCCCACCCTCCTCCAGGGGACATTTGGTGATGTCTGGAGACAATTTTGGTTGTCACAGACTGGGAGAGGGGAATGCTACTAGCATTGAGTAAGTAGAGGCCAGGATGCTGCTAAACACTCTGCACAGCCTCCCCCGGCCTCCACCCCACCAGGAAGCCCAAATGTCAGCACCAAGGTTGAGCAATCCTGCTCAGGGCTACAGCAGGGCCATGGGCAAACTAGGTCCCCTGGAGACTAACCTGATGAAGGGCGTGCTCTAAGAGGGGCAGGAGATACCTAGGAAGCACATAGCCTGGGGAACTGGCTTCTGTTGTTTGAGGCTGGGAGATGGAACTTAGAGGCAGACTCGCATCAAAGGAGCTGTTTGGAGCAAAGAGAAGATACAATAAACGCAGCCCAATCAGGTGTGAAAGGGGGCTGGGGAATGATTTCTCCAGGTGGCGTCTTTGCCAGAACCGTAACAGACATCAGCGTCCACCTTCCCCTTCCCATTTTCCAAAGGGCCTTCAGCTCTCTAGAGGTTGGGGTGGGAGCACTTATGAGGAGATGCTGCTCTCTGCAGTGGCTGTGAGCAGGCTGCCCTTGGGAGGTGTGAGGACACAGGCTAAGTGTAAATCACACTCCATCCAGTTTCCCCACCCTTAGCCAGCACCATTTTCACCTAGGAAAGCCTAATAAAAATGCACTTCAAGTCCTAGTCCTAAAGGGGAGAGGATGGGGGTGGAGAGGTGGGGGAGGGGGTCCTGTGCAGCCTTGGTAAACACGTGGGGGCCCAGAAGCAGGCCAGAGGAGCAGGTGGTCCTGAGCTGTGGGACAGCCTATAAATGTCCCTGAGCCTCAGGTCACCTTGTGAGTTAGGTGGGCATGCGCCCTGCCCTGCATAGTCCCTGCTGGCCTGCCTGGCACAGTCAGCTTGTCTCAGGACTGATCACACGCTGCAGAGGTGTGAGGGGACAAGTGGTCAGAGTGAGGCTCATGGCAGGAAGCCGTAGTGGAGGGGGACCAGGAGTTAGATCAGGTCACTTGAGCAATGCTAGGCTACTCTGGATGGCATATTTGAATCCCCTGGAAGCTTTGAAGAAATTCCAATTCCTAGGCTGGACTCCAGGCCTATTACAACAGTCTCTGGGGGTGGACTTAGGTACAAAAGCATAGTAGGCTGCCCTCATAACCCCCATGGGCAGCCAACACAGAGAATCATGGATTTAAAACTTCCCTGGGCTCTGACAGTCTGGCCACGTTGAGGCTCATGACAAGGACACCACGGAAACCCTGATTGGAGCTTATTGGAGCTCTGGAGGGAATCATGGGGCTGGCCGACCCTGGGAGGGGAAGGATTGCCACATTTCTGATTGCACAGATGGCCAAGGGTTCTGGTCAGCTTGGTAGCACAAGGATTTGGGAAGAAGTGGGAGGTCTTAGTGGAGGTGGCTGCCCAGAGCCAGGGTCTGAGGAGCAGGGTTGCAGCTGCCAGCACGCTTCTTGCAACTGGCAGGGTACCCTTTGGGAGGCAGAGGAAGGAGATGGAAGTGCCCACTGGACTTGGCCTCTGATGCAGAGTTTACAGCAGATTTCATATTTTGTGTCTGGTCTTTGCTGTCAGACTGGGGGCCCCTAGGAGAGCAGCAGCCCTGTCATAATGATGTCCAAGGCTTGGCCACTTCTCACCTCCTCCACTGTCATCTCTCAGGTGCTAGCAGCTGTCACCTCGCTCCTAGATTATTACAATAGCCTCCTGATTGGCATCCCAGGCCAAGAAGGAGGCAGCAGGACCCTTTAAGATGTGTCAGGCTGGCCTCCTCCTTTGCTCAGAACCCCCCTCCCATGTGTCAGAATAAAAGCAAAGTCGTCACTGTGGCCTGCAGGGCTCAAAGGACTTGGCTTTTCTGCTCTGTCTCTCTACCCCCTTCCTAGGTCTTCTGCCCTCCAGCTGCTCACCTCCCCCTGTGCTTGGCACACTTGCCTAAGGGCCTTTGCAGGGGAAGTGTCCTCTGCCTAGAAGCTCCTGGAAGCTGGGCCCCCAGAGATCTGCAGCCCCCCTTCCCCTTCTTCACGACTTTGCTTGAATGTCACTTTCTCGGTGAAGCCTTCTATGTCTATCTTCTTGCTGTCTCCTGAATCTTCTCATTTCTCTCTGTCACACTCATATATCAACATTTCTCTTTTGTTTACTTCTGTCTTCCTATAGGAGGATGTGAGGTCCAGGAAGGTGGGGAGACTTTTTTCTATATTCTATTCACTAATATACTCTCAGAGTCCGGAATGGATCTAGCCTGTATTAGGTGTGCAGTACACCTGTTTCTGTTGGAACTATTGGTATTTAATCATGATATTCGGCTGCTGACATTCTTTTGGCCCATACCTGGGCTGCTTTTCTTTAATTATATATTTAATTAGTTACTTTTACTAATGTTATAAGCACCCAAGAGCCCATGACCCAAAATAAAGCTAAGATTTGTCAAAAACCTGCATCAAACATAAGATCCTGCCTCAGTCCTCTCCTGGGCCTCCTGAGATAACCATCTTCCTTAATCCTACGTCTATTATTCCCTTGCTTTTCTCTTTTTACCTAGTTTTATTGTATCTATATTTATTCCTGAAAAGTATATTTTTATAGTTATTTTTAGGCTTCTTATGCCATATATAATCTTTGCTTTTTTCACTTAATGTTATGTTGAGATCGCCTACATTATTGCATGGGCTGTGAGTCATCCTTTTTGACTACAGAAAAGAAATTTGTGGGCTCAGCGCCAGTAGCTCAGTGAGTAGCACCAGCCATATACACCAAAGCTGGTGGGTTTGAGCCCGGCCTGGGGCCTGCTAAACAACAATGACAACTGCAACCCACAAATAGCCTGGCGTTGTGGCTAGTCCCAGATACTTGGGAGGATGAGGCAAGAGAATTGCTTAAGCCCAAGAGTTGGAGGTTGCTCTGAGTACCACAGCAACACCACAGCACTCTACCAAGGATGACATAGTAAGACTCTGTCTCAAAAAAATAGAAGGAATTTGTGGAATGAATATTTAACACTCTCCACAGTACCAAGTTCATAATAATAGCTAATATCTATCAAGTATTTTTTTTTTTTTTGGCAGTTTTTGGCCGGGGCTGGTACCCTACTCCTTTGAGCCGCAGGTGCCGCCCTCTGTGAACTGTTTTATTAACCCCATTTAACAGGTGGGAAAACTGAGACACGTGAGGTGAGCTGCTGGCCCAAGGTCGTGCACAAATAGCTAAAAGGGGCAGAGGCAGGAGTTGAACCCATGTAGTGTGGCTCTAGAAGCCTTGCTTCTGTTTTTATACTCCACATTTGTTCTAACAAACGAGTAAGCAAGCTCACACACACATACCGATTGCCAATCCTGTAGGTGACCCACAGAACTTGGTTACAAATCAAGGTTACACACACACACACAGAGGCATTCTGGAATTGTTCATGAATACTTGTTAATTGATAGAAAATTTATAATAGGAGAAACAGATCTTATTCTTTGATGCTTGCTAAGATCTTTCTGTCTCTGTTTCTCTCTGTCCATCTTCTTTCTATTAAATGAAAATGCCAATTAGGTCTGTGCTTACAGGGGCTGTGGGTTTAGAGCCTATCCCAACAGGTAGAATCCTTGGGTTTGGCTACCAGGAGAGGGGAGTAGGCTGGGAACCTGCATCCTTGGCTCTGGGAAGAAGGGGACTGCTCCGGACAACTTTGTCCCCTTACACACAGGGCCCTGATGGTTGCAGGGCCTCACTCAGCAGAGCTGGGCATGCAGTGACAAGAGGCAAGGACAGCTTCTTTCAGGGCTCCGAACCATCAACCACATGCTCTTGGCACCTGGAATACACCCCTCAGGGGTGAGACTCTTTTTTATAGCAGGAGCAAATGAAAGTGATGGAGAATCCAAGGTCTAGATGCACAGTAGGTTCAGTCCCAAGAGCAATTGAAGGCAGAAGGAGCCTGTGAGGAGGCCAGGTGCCTAAGGACCATGCCAGGGGCCTCTAGCCCAGATGCTTCCTCTGGGTGGACCGGGAGAGGGTGGAATTGTGAGGATGGTGGTTGCAGACCAGTCTGGTGGGAGGAGGAGAGTGTGGACTGTTTTCTTAGCAAGTGACATGTGCTGCTGGTATCAGTAGGGGGTGGCAGAGGGCAGAAGACAGATAGCTGGGCCTCTCCTGGTCTAACCCCACCCAGCCCTCAGTTTCCCCTGAATACATGGAAGGCCTGAGTACATGTGTGCCACTGCTAAAGGGGTGGGCAGGGGGTGAGGAGGAAGGCAGGACCTTCTAGGAAAGGCCTCTTGAGAGCAGGGTGAGCTGTCTCAACCCAGGCTTCACATTAGAATTGCCTCTGGGAGTGTCTAAAAATTCTGATGCCCTGGCCCACCCAGAACTACAGGATCTGTGTGTTTCAAAGCCTCCCCAGGTAATTCTTCTCTTTGGCCAGGATTGAGAGCCCCTGGGGGACACACTGCTGTTGGAGAACTACCTACCCCTTCAGTAGCGGCAGGACCTGGGGTGGACTTGCACTGCCTGTAAAATGTAAGTGGCAGCAGTCTGTGCTAACACTGGAGGCAGCCATGGGGATGAACTGTGCCCATGTGTAACGTTTGGCACATGGCCGTGGCCACGCCCATGTAGGAGGAACCTATCCAATCAGCAGATGAGGAGTGAGCGTCTCTTACATGCTGGACACCTTCACACTTATTATTTCACACAGTTCTCACAGCAACCATGTATGATGGATGTGCATGCCCCCACTTCACAGAGATGGAGATTGAGACTCCGAGCGGATTCTTCCTCTTACCCTTAGGAGGCGACTTACTCAAGGTCATGAAGGAGAATAGGTCTCTTGACTTGTCACTATTTTGCAGTGGCCTCCCACTGTCATCATAGCCTGTGGTTTTGGGCTCCTCAGACACCTGGACCTGACTTTAGGCAACTCCTGCTCCTGAACTCATCCATGGAAGGATTGTTCTTTTCATAGTCTTTAAAAAAAAACAAAGACCCAAACTTCCTCTGTTTATTTTCTGTGAAGATTTTTAATAACATTTCTTTTGAAAATTCCAAACCTACTCCGTCTGTAAGGAAGGGAGACAATGAGTGGGATAGTGCTCTTTGGAGGCCCAGCAGGTGTGGGGCGTCTCTACTGGTTGGTGGTAGTACCCAGGGCCTAGGTGGGAGAATTGGGGAGCCTCTCTTTTAGGTCTCTAAGCCTGCAGGGTTGATGACATGGATCTCTGAGGTTGAGAGGGATGGGGCCCATGGGAATTGTAGATGCTGGATTGGGGGCTTCCTTTTTTTTTTTGAGACAGGGTTTCAAGCTTTATTGCCCTGGGTAGAGTGCCATGGAGTCACAGCTCACAGCAGCCTCAAACTCTTGGGCTCAAGCGATTCTCTTGCCTCAGCCTCCCAAGTAGCTGGGAGAACAGGCGCCCACCCCAACACCAGGCTATTTTTTTGACAGTTGTTGTTTTAGCTGGTCTGGGCTGGGTTTGAACCCACCAGCCTGGGTGTATGTGACTGGTGCCCTACCCACTGAGCTACAGGCACCACCTGGACTGGGGCTTTTAGTGGTTAAGTGGACCTAAAAGTCTATCCTCTATCCATAGGCCTTTCCAAGGCTTGATTTATAAATCTCCTTCCCTCCCCCGCTTTTTTTTTGAGACAGAATCTTTCTCTGTTGCCCCAGCTAAAGTTCAGTGGTGTTACTGCAACCTCAAGCTCCTGGGCTCAAGCAATTGCTTTAGCCTTTTGAGTAGCTAGGTTTGCAGGAGCCTACCATGACCCCTGGCTAATTTTTCTACTTTTTGTAGAGATGAGGTCTCTCCCCTGCTAGGTCTGGTCTCAAACTGCTGAACTTCAGCAGTCTTCCTCCCTCAACCTCCCTGAGTGCTCTCTTTCCGTTCTGAGTTGCACTTAGAGGTAGGGGACATGAAGCTAACTGAGACTCCTAAGTATTGTAGCTGCACAAGACCACTGAGTATGCCCAGCCCGGACATTTCTCTGGACAATGGGGATGGGGTCCAACTCTGTAGCCCCTTGGAGAGGTGGATCCGTCCACACACGGCGTACACATTTGGAGCTGCTGATCCTACTGTGAGTGTGGGGTGTAGGCTGAATACAGGTCCCAGTCTAACTCCATACCTAAAATGAGGGAACTGAGGCCCAGAGCAGGAGGTGGCTTCTTGGGGGATCCCCAGAAACTAGTAAGTAGCGATGTTTGGGATGACTGAGTACCAGGCCAGTGCCCTTTGCACTCAAACAGGGCAGGATGGGAGGTGGGGGGTAGAAGGAGAAAACGAGATGACCTTAGACATCCTGAGTCCCTGTGAGAATGAGCTTCACTCCATTGTGAATCCAAACACATGATCCCTCACCAGATCACAGGGAACCTTTGGTCATTTCCCTGTGTCCTGGTGGGGCTTTGAATTTTCAAAAGTTCCCTGAGTCGTGTGAGCCTAATTCAGCAGTGGTGTGGCAATTTACCCCCAGCAAGATCCCAGCTATTGCCAGGTGACTGGTGTGTCTCTCAAGGTCAGCTCCCCAGGTACCTGCTTTATGCAGAAGTTGTTGTGTTCCGAGTGTCTCGCCTGAACTGGGTTCTGAAATCACACACATTATGTCCCAACTCTAATTGGCACTCTTGAAGGCACTCCCCAGGCAGATTAGGGTAGGCTTTGACAGCCCAAAAATATGACAGAAGAGGACTGCTATGCCCACGGGCACCATGCCCTCCAAGGAGAGCTCCTTTCATGCTAAGGGGGTATGTGGACCCCAGGCAAGAGGAGGGGGAGCTGAGGGAAACCATGCCCATTAGCAGCCTCCTCAGGACTCCCCTGCTGGCTGCAAACAATGCCTGCCTGCCAGCTTGTGAAGTCCTTGGAAAAAGGCTCATTAAAAATGAAAGCTAGGGTCAAGGCAGGCACCTTGGGTGGCCTGCAACCTGCACCCTTCTCCTAGCTGTCAGCAGTCTCTGGGGGGGGTGGTGGGCTGGCTTGAAGGGGAGAGGGCAACCGTGGGCTCTTCCTCCTCTATTCTCCAAGGAAGCTTAGCTGGAGACACCTTGCTGAAAGCACTTTCTGGAAAGGGCTGCTGGGACTCATGCCTGACTGAGGACTCAGTGCTGCCCATATCTGCCCTCTCCAGTCCTCCCATGCACTAGTCCCAGCAGCTCTTGGCCAGTATATGCAACTCCACCCTGTGGTCTCCTCTGTGGCTCTCCTGCCCTTTCCTCCTTCACCAGACACTGGAATTTCAGATAAGTAATGAAAAGAAGTTTAGTAAATGTGTATCTCACATATTGCATGGAACATACAGCTATGCTAAAAAATTATTTGTCATTTATCTGAAACTCACATGTAACTGGGCATCTTGTATTTCTGTCCACTGAATCTGGTAACCTCACCCACAGAGAAATCTCCCCCACTAGAGTGCCGGGCCCAAGAGGGATGACATCTTGTGTTCTGGGGCTTCTGTCTCTGGAAGACCAGCTCTTCTGATCTGTGTCCTGGAGTTTGTAATGAAAATGTGCAGGTTCTGACTCAGTAGGTAAGGGGCAGGGCTGTGATTCTACACTTCTATCCAGCTCCCTGGTCAGTGCTAATAGGCTCTTAACAAGACCTGTGATGCTAGCCAAGGACCCTACTTTGAGTAGCAGGGAAATAGAGCAGTGGTTGCAGGTGGAACATTAGGCAGAACATCAGAACACTGCTGCATAACCCCACAATTCTGATTTAATTTGTGTGGATAGGGCCCAAGTACCCCAGATGATCTAATTCCCAGGCAAGCTTGAGAACTCCTGCCCTTGGCTCTTTCTTGGCAACTTCTCTTTGCTTTTGCAGACCCAAGGCCTCTGGGTTTTGCTGGGTACAGGGTGGATCTACTCCATAACTCCAGGATGTCCTGTTCATGTGAATGGTGCTAGAGCTAGGCATAGGAACCAAAGCTGGCTTGGAAAGCAGAAAGTCTAACTTTACTGGA
This sequence comes from Galagoides demidoff, assembly GCA_963574575.1. Lineage (NCBI taxonomy): Eukaryota > Metazoa > Chordata > Mammalia > Primates > Galagidae > Galagoides > Galagoides demidoff. The sequence goes on along the minus strand of CAUYQV010025511.1, from coordinate 21,623 downwards.
AGCTGTGTGATCTGGGACAAGTTGCTGAACCTCTCTAAGCCTCAGGTCCACACTTATAAAGGTATGGAGGGAGTGAGTGGATCAGATGAACAAGATCTTGGATCCATAGTCAACCATTAGAATGTAGATGAGATGATGGTAACAGGAATCAAGGGAAGAAACCGTATCTAGTGTCATTCTCTGTGGTCCAGTAGGCTCAGATGGAGTCAGTTGACATTTATAAGCATCCCTGCCCTGTGGCATCTTGGAAGTTTGTCTTATTATTCACTATAGTCCAGAAACTAAGCCCAAACCAGCATTGTGCCGGACACATGGTAGGTTCTCAAAACACACTGCTGAACGAATGATTGACTGAGACCCAGTCCCAGAAGCCTGGGGACAGCTGAGCTTCTATGGAGCATGTGACATGACCAGTACTGACTCCTACAGAGTATTTTCTGTGTGCCAGTCACTCTGCGAAGCTCTTAATCCTCACCACATTGCTGTGAGGCCAGTACCATTATCACTTCTGTTCTTCATGAGGCACAGAGCATTGAAATTTTCATAGCTAGAAGGCAGAAGATCTGGGATTTGAACCCAGGTAGTCTGACTCCAGAGATCATGCTGATAAACATTGCCCTTTACTGTTTCTCTTATACATGTATAAAGAGCCACATGAGTGCTGAACCATGATGTAAAAGAATTATCACCTGTATGCTTGCTGGACAGGTAGAAGAGAGCCATGACCCAGGGGATGACATGGCTCATTGTAGTGTTGTGGGGTGGCCCAGAGGGAAGCTTGACAAACTTTAGGGTGAGGGGCAATGCTGGGTGGGTGGAGTGAATAAGTCTGCCAGCTGCCTAGGCTGCCTCAAGGAAAGCCTCGTGGGCTGGGAACCAGGCAGGGAAGTCAGCCAGCTGGTAGCAAGGCTAGGCAGGGACAGGGTCTTCAGGATGTGGCCAAAACCCAGGCATGTGAGCTGGGCACTGCCTGAGAGCTCCCTGGATGCCCTGTGAGCAGGGGAAGGCTTCGTATCCAAACAAAGGTCAGGTACTAGCTCCTACCTAAGTGGGTTAGGATCAGACCTGACTTCGCAGAGAAGGACATCCTGACACTGTCACTGAGAGATGGATAGAAACTAGACAAGCAGATGGCAGGTCACACATGTCCTAAGTAGGCAGAAAAACAAAAGTACAGACATTCTTGCCTTTACCTGAAGGAGTAACTAATTGAGGAATTTCAGGAATCAAAGCAGGCTTGTTAGGGAGAAATATTTAGTCCAAAGAGGTTGCTTTGTCTACTGATATGTATCTTATTGATGAAGAAAAATCCAAATAAAAGCATATTTTTATGGAATCACTTTTGCATTTTTCACCATCAGCCAATATTTGTCTTTAGAATCTGCATTGCTCCTAGGGTTCTGCTTAGTTACACAGTAAGACCAGATTAGGTGTCTGACATATTTCAGTTTGACTGCCGTCCCAGCCACTGAATAGCTGTATTCTTGGGAAAGTTACCTTCCTTCTCTGAACCTCTACTTTCTCATTTGATTTAGTGAGTCTGTCCTGTGCATTAACATCCTTAACATGTAGGATGTTAAGCAGCGTTTCTGGCCTCTACCCCTTAGATGCCAGTTGCAACCTGTCTGTGTTTCGGAGCTGGTGATGATCAAAAATGTCTCCAAAGATTACCAAATCTCCCTTGGAAGGCAAAATTGCCCACACTTCAAAGGAACTGTGGTAGACTCTGGCTTCCTCTTAGGCAGAAAAGGCCAACTTTCATTCATTTATTTTTTTCCATTCGCTTATTTGACAGATATTTACTGGGCACCTGCTGTGGTGCTACGTGCTGAGTGCTGGGGGATTTGGTGATGAGCAAAATGGATCACAAGTCCCAAGAGGCTCCCACCATGGGGATGGCAGGGGGCGAGAAGGGCAAGGGAATGGGCCTCTGCTATATCTTGGGATACACTGCCTAGGGGAAGACTTGGCGCTGTTGAGAACACGGAGAAGAGATGCCTCATCCTGATTTCTCCCTGGAGAGGGTGGAGAGTGATTCGAGGTACCACGGCATCGACCTGCAGGGGCCAGAAATCCCTCCATTGATACTGTTGATTGAATAAATCTGAGCGTGATTAGTAAAGATTTCACATGAAACAATTTAGTGCCAAAATCAGCTGCAAAGATGTGCACAAATTGTCACATGGAGAGCAGTTACTTTATTTTAATGTTGAGAACCAGGCAGCCAGGGGCCACTGAGGTGTGTCCAAAAATACAGAGAAGAAGTGAGGTTATGAGGTCACCTCACAAAAAGAATGCTGTGGTCATCAGCCCAAATTGCCAAGTGGAATGTACTTCCACCTGGACTTCCCTAGGGGAAGGGAAGGGAGAAGAAACCCATGGGCTGTGAGGTACATGTGCCCCCACATGTGTCCTGAACAAAAACTCAGGAAAGCAGTTTGCCTGCCCAGGCCTGTGGGCTTGGGTGACTGTGCCTCTCTCGGGCATTCTGAAATAAGGCTGCTTGTTATCCTTTGGAGACACAGACACAAAAGAGAAACAAAGTCTCTCTCCTTTTCAAGCCCAGGAAAGACAGACAGGCTGTGTGTTTCACCAGTGGCCTTTCTTTGGCAGTCTTGGACATAGCTCTTTTTTTTCAATTTGAATTCACTACTTACATTTCTGGTTTTAAAATACAGACTTGCACGAACAGTCCAGAAAACAGAAAGTGGAAGGAGTAGTTTTCGTGTGCTAAGGAGTGGCAAGAAATGAAAGCTCCTAAAAAAAAAATCTATCAGTGATAGTAATAATAACAACAGTGATCTCAAAAAGACACCGAGAAATAGCAATCAGATTTTGGGTGCTAGCTATGTGCCAGGCACTTGGCATTTGCAGCTTTTACCATATCCAGCAAATAGATCTCACTGTCTTATTTTATGGGGGAACAACAGAGTCTTAAGTTGTTTAACTACTATAGTATAATTGGTGGAGCCAGGACTCAGATCTGGGTCTGAGAAGAAAAAAGAAAAACAATACCATGTAGTAAGGTTTTTATAAGGTTATATTTTCTCTCCTAAAAAGATCATCTTTTATTTTGAAATTTACATCCTTTCAATATTTTTGGTAATAAGATGCACTATCTCCTGTGATAACTATGGAAGACAGTAGATGTTAACCCCTACCTGAGTGGGATGCTCCAATCTACAGCCACACTGAGAACAAACTGGGGTAATGGTGTCCCCATTTCTCTGCTTTCCTGCCTTTCTTACACTTCCTGCTTAGGGTTGTGGATTAGCCAGAAAGGAAAAGTGAGGAGGAGTAGAGAGCAGGAAAAATGATATGTGACAACCCTTAGGGCAGCAGTGGTTTTTAAAGAAAAGATCGTAATTCTGTTGAAAATTACTGGAGAAGAGTGTGCAGTCCAAGCAGGCATATGCAAATTGTATGCAAATCACCCATGGCCCTCCTATTTCATAACCTGGATGTAGCCCTTGGGAAAATGCTAATGGAGACTAGTGGTCTCCGGCAAGCCTCCCTTGGTGATCTCTAGGAGTCTGGCCCTAATTAAAGAGTATTTTCCCAGCAGTGTGGGGTTCTAGTGATTTTTATTTTTATACCACCTTTCCCCCTCCCTCATCTCCACAGGCCTGTGGCTGAGCCTAAGAGGGATCTTCTAATTCCAGGGTGGGTTGGGTAAAGAACATGGTCTGAGGCCTGGCCTGGACGCTTCTAGGATTTTCAGGTAGATCTTATATTGGGATGGCTCCCTCACCCTGAGGGAAAGGACTGCTTAATGCAATGGTTCTCAACCTGTGGGTCGTGACCCCTTTGTAACAATGAAAATATATCCTGATTGTCAGATATTTACATTACAATTCGTAACAGTAGCAAAATTACAGATACGAAGTAGCAATGAAAATAATTTTATGGTTGGGGGTCACCACAACATGAGGAACTGTATTAAAGAGTTGCGGCATTAGGAAGGTTGAGAACCACTGGCTACAGGGTTGGTTTTCCAACGTGAGCATGCACCAGAATCACAGGGAAGGCTTGGTAAGATACAGACAATGAAGCTCCATCCCAGAGAGTCAGGTTTAGAAGGTCTGGGCTGGGGTTCAAGATTGTGCATTTCCATCAGCTTCCCAGATGATGCTGATGCCACAGGACCTCGGACCACAATTTGAGAACCACTATACTAGTGCAAACAGTACCACTCACAGGGTGGGCCACTGGTATTATTTGTTACCAGACTGTGACACTCATGCAGAAACTGAGCCTAAACCTTTAGAGATCTCTATTGAAGGCTGGCATTGCCAAAACACCTAAGCACTTGACTTTTTCTATCAATTCGTTTTTATTGTTCTACAGAAGTATTGTTCTAACTGGGAACTCTGGCAAAGGAGAACCCAGTCTAATAGTCAGGGGTCAGGGCTGCCTTCAGGCAAGAACTGGGGTACCAGTTGGGAAACCAAGGCAGGACTGTGGCCAGCACGGGCATGCTGTAGACTGTCCCCAGAATGTGTTGGAAACATGCACATATGCATGAGTCTGTGTATATGTGTGGAGGGTGAGCAAGAGGCTAGTTGTCACAGTGGCTATTAGGGTGGGGGGAGAAAATTGGCATTTACTGACTGAGGGGTGGGGATAGGCACAACAGAGACTTGTCCTGCCCTAAATGCCAATAGAACCCTCCCCCCACACTTGAGAAGCAATAGGTGGGGGCAGGTGGAGCCAAGAGGCTGGCCTAGTTCCAGAAGCCCTGCCCTCTCTCTGCAGTGGGGAACTAGGGCCCAGAAAGTGCCCAGCCCAACCAGAATGGCCTTGTCTGCACACCGTAACCTTGTGTGTGTAAGTATATGGCCTTGAATGAGACATGGGGAATTGTGTGGCCATGATGTTGTTGGTGTCCTAAGGGTACCTCCTGGTTTATGCAACACCACAGTAGAACAGGGATAGATCAGCAGGACCTCACAAGGATAATTTCTTTTAAAAAGAATTTGTGGTAGGAGTAGGAGTCCCTGCTACCTAAACAAATGTCCCAGAATGTCATCTGCATGCGGCTTCCAGGATAGCCATTTGCCTCCTATAAGAGATCCCTGTTCTTGCAGAGGACGGTGGCAGGACTCAGAGGTGGTGTGATTTGAAGTAGTGTTAACATGCGTTGTGCAGTAGGTACCGTGGTGACCCCTGTTGTCGATCTGGTTAGAAGGGCTCCCCCATGAGTCTGGGGTTCAGCCGCCCAGGTTGGTACTGGACCCCACCGGCCCCTGGCCTGAACAAGTCCTCTTCAGTGAGGAGGGAAAGTTTTGTGATTCTGACCTGCTGTCTTTGTAGACAGCGTTTTGACAGGTTACAGTGACAGAGCGAGAAGTAATTAGTTGTCTTGTGCCTTTGGGCATACGAGGAGGCTACTGGCTCTTCAAGCTCAGAGTCTAGATTGCAGAGCCTGGACTGGTATTCATCACACCTTCATCTTACGGTGGTGGAAACTGAGGCCCTGGAAGCCCCGGGATCTGCCCGGAGTCAAACTTGCATAGAGGCAGGCAGCCCAGCTTATTGTGGGAGGCTTACCATGTAATTAATGGGATTTGGAGCAATTACAGGCACAGTAAAGCCCCTCATTTGTTTCTCGTGCCAGGCATGAGATTCCTTAGGAGGGCGGAGTGGGAGAGTGGAGGGAAGGTGGTAGGGAGGTGGCAGATAGTTGGCAACTCATCGCTTGCTGGGCCTGCTCTGTGGAGTGCTGGCTCACATTTTTATCCTGTGTGCCTCAGAGGATTCCAGTGCAAAGGGCATTATCTGTTTGAGGTACCCCACCTATTTTCCCTCTGGGGCTAATTCTTACTGGTTTTTAATGCTGGGCTATAAAGAGCCTGCTTTTGTGTTTTGTTTCGCAATCAGCACTGCACAAAATGTATGCATCTTTCTAGGGAGGGGGTGGCTGGGCTCTGACCCTGCCTGCTCCTTCCTGTGCCTGGGGATAGGTACTGAGCCCTGCTGAGCCCTGTTGGCGGAAGGGAAGAGGACAGGGGAGATGGCTGGCATGGGATAAGAAGGGCCACACCTACGAGGTTTCACAGCTATGTGGGATTCTATGTCATAGCCTAGCAACTACCAGGCTCCTAAACCCTGGATGTTCTTTAATTCCACAAACATTCATTGCACATCTATTATTTCTCAGCCACCATGCCATCAGGGGATACAAAAAATTGTGAAGACCAATGGTGGTGATGGTCACACAACACTGTGGACGTATTTAGTGTCACTAAACTGAACACTTAAATATGGTTAAAACTGAGGATTTTATGTTGTTTATGTTTACCACGATTTAAAAAAGGTAGCAAAACAGAAGAAGGTCCCTACTTCTGGGAAGTAGCTGGTGTTCTATAAACTCCCTTTAACTGTGTGACCTGGAGCCTGGATGGTGTAGGTTAAGGGCCATGGTGGAGGTCAGGGGCAGGCTGGGAATACCAGGCAGGCTGAGGAGGGTTGCCCACCTGCGTGCCCATTACACTAGGCATCTACAGCAAGTGCTGGCTGTCCCTTGCACAAATTTCTTGCAACATTGTGATTTTGAGATGTTGCTGGCATAGGGACTATGATTAAGTTTGAATTTCTCTTCAGAACTGATGTTTATTCACAGACATTTTTAGTTGTGAAAACCTTGGGGTTGCAACCATGACGACACCCTGGCTTTTTTCTCTCCAGAATGTGTCTGAGTGTTTCTCTTTCAGAAACCTCAGTGGCCTGGGGCTACTGAGAGCCCCATCCTTGGCTTTCTTACTATTTCCTGGGGATTAGCCATTAATGTACATGCCACCCTTGGGCCAATGACTTAAGATCCTTAAGCCTCAGTTTCTCTGCCTGCACCGGATTCTCAGGAGCTCTGAGCACACGTGACAGAGGTGGGGGAAGCATTTAGCCACAGGAATGATGTGTGTTAATACTGTCACACATCAAGTGGTATTTCCACTTGTTTGGGTATTAGCATATCCTGTATTACAACTAATGAAGCATTATTATTTAACATTTTCCTGTGTTAATATTCTCTCCACTCAGGTTACCTAGCACCTGGCAGGAGTGTCACCTCTTCTGTGCACACCTCACCTCTCGCAGTACTCAGCACCTGGGGGTGCTCAGCAGATACTCAGTCAATTATGAACAGTGTAATTGTCCAGTTACAATCTGGGCAGCGTTTCCAAGGACAAGCCTTTAGTTTGCCCACAGTGCGGGTGCACTCCAGGCCTGTGTGGGGCCCCATCCTGAGAGCCAGTCACTCCTGTGTGAGTCTTGGGTCCCTAGTAGCTCTGGAACATTTTTGTTTTGGAACCATAGCTGTGGCCTCTTCAGATGGTCTCAGGTACGGAGGCCCCTGTCATCTAGCAACAGCCATTCAGATAATCACACGGGTTTCAAATTGTTCTCCGCTTTATGTCCTCAAAGCAATTTCAGAATCAATTTGAGGTTTGATAGGGACCGGTGGAGGTCTCACTGGCCCAGGATGGCCTGCTGGGCCTGCTTAGCACTTGTTATAATTCCAGCGGCAGGCCCCGCACACCTGGGGAGCAGGGGCCTGTCCTCTCTTGCAACTCAGGGAAGTCAATCAATCAATCAATCAATGAGAGCACACCTAATTAAAGGGAACAAAGGCTCTGGGCTCTTCATCCCTCCCTGCAGTGTCAGGCCTCTGCAGCACTAGTAGGAAAACCAGCCTTGTCTCTAGCAGGATTAAAATGAAGTCAGGGTGTCAGAAATAAAATCTAGCAGGCCATCTTTTATAACAGCAGATGCCTATCCCACTTGGATAGGCATGTGGAACCCCTATGTAAGTGTGGTCTTAAAATGGATTTATACGGTTACTTTGGTCTCAGTGTAATAAATCCATTGGAAACAGCACTTGAGACTCCCCGTTTTGTGACTAGGGGTACACCAGGCACACTGTAGCCCTCATGAGCTGGATCAGAACCATAGAAGCAGGTAGCCTGGCTGTGCCCTGTCTTTGGAGGCCCCTGTACACAGAGAGGCCATGGAGTGCAGTGGTTAAGGTGTGGGCTCTTGATGTCCTGGGTTTATTCCTGGCTTTGCTGCCCACCTGCTGGGGCACCCTGAGCTGGTTGACACAAAATCGTCATCTCTGAGAGGGGGTGGGCATAGCTTCAACCCCTGGAGTCTTTTGAAAGATGACTCGAGTGCATATTAAAGGCTTAGAACAGGGCTTGGCACAGAGTAAAGTCTTGCTACTTTTATCACAGAACTGTGTCCCTAACAAGGGAACTGGTAAAGCTATCCTTGAGTTTGTAGGGAGTGAGATAAGTTTATTTTTGGTTTCAGCCTGCAAAAGGGATATTAGACACCCAGAGTGGTGAGTGAACCCAAGTTCACAGAGCAAGATGAGTAGAGCCAAGCCTGGAATCAAATCAGAGCCTTATCACTGCCTGGGGACCAAGTGCCACCCAAGCTAGGGAGCTTGTCCTTGTTCTATCTGCCTCTGCTCAGCCTTCTCCTAGGCACCCTGGCTCTGGCCTTTAACCTTCTTCCAGGCCTTGCTCTGAGACCTTCTACCCCTGCCTCTATTCTCATGGCCAAAATAAACTCAAAGCATTATCTCTTGCACGGTAGTTGATATTTTGACAGAGTCAATGCCTTATGCTATGGAATGGATCTGTTGAGAGTCAGGAGCCCTCTCACAAGTTGGGGCGGTACTTGGGAGACAGAGAATATCCCTGAGCCTTGCTGTCACCACAGGGCATTTTGCCCTCTCAACTTCTATTTCCCACTGACCTTGCCTTATAGGTCCTGGGGATTAAAAGGATCCCCCAAGTATCATCAGAGGGAAGTTGGGGAGTCTTGGTGATTGTTGAGGAGTCACTACCTGCTATGGCTCTTTGCTCTTTGTTTTGGGACCCTTAGGCACAAACCATTAAGACTGGCTCACCCCCTTCACTCCTCCACTGTCATGAGAAAGTGGGTGCAGAGGTGAGATTGAAATGGTGAAGTCATTGGCTATTGAGGAACACAGAGGAGTCAAGAAATGTAGAGCCATTCTCTAGAGTGGTTGCAGGTTGGCCTTGCACGGATGCTATTAAACCTTCGCGGTAACAGACGGGTCCTTTGGCAGCCTGAGCTGCAGGGACTGCTGTTGCCTTGCTGCCTCCATCCTCCCCTTTCTTGCGTCATCCTGGCACTGTGAACACTACTGGGATGAAAAGCTTTAAAAACCAGAGACTATGTCTGGATCGTGGGCTCTGGAGTTACAAAAAGAGGCTGGTTCCTGAGGACCCTGGGCTGGAGGACACATTGGCAGATTAGATACAAATAAATGATTCTAAATGCCTGCCTGGCTTTCCTGGGACTCACTTAGCTGGCAGCAGGACTGGAAGTCAGCTCTGGAGCATAGTGTGATAGGGAGAGGTCTGAGTGGAGGGAGATTGTGAGACTCCACCTGAGAGGTTCAAGTTCACACTCAAACATCCTCATCCAGGCAGCCATGCTGGTTCACCAGAGAGTGGACAGTGACCTGGTGTGACTTGGCCAGCTCTCTGCTATCGGATGTGCTGTGGAGTGAGAAACACTTTCTTACCTGCTACTGTTAGTGTCCCTGAGGGAAGGGACTGCTTTTATTTAAGAACCACCTGATTGGTCATTTGGGTGAGAGATGAGGCCTTGAGGGTGTGAATAGAAAGAGAAAAAAGAGAGAGGGAGGGAAGAACCTCCCTGTATCAGTCTGAACAGGAATTGTGGTAAAAAGGGGAGAGAGGGTGGACCCAGTTGAAGGCTGGGATTGAGATAGTGGAAGTGGCTAAGGGAATGTTGGAAAACAGGAGCCCATGGCTGCCTCCCCCGTCCTTGGAGTTCTTTTCTGGCTGAACATTTCCTTCCCCCCTCCCTCTGTCGTGGGTGCCTGAGTGCCCAACAGCAGACTGATAATGGCATTCCTTGCTCTTGACAAGTCAATAACATTACTGGGTCCTCAGAGGACATTTTCAGTGGATGGTCAAATGTGGAGTGTTTTTTATTTTCTGAAAACTTCCTAAAAGCCAGACCCAGCTGTGCCTGCCCGCGCCCTCTTGAGGTATGTTCTCAGCCCAGGAAGGCCCTTGCTTTATAGCAAAGCTGCGCTAGCAGTGGCCCTCTTGTCCCTTGTCTGTGTTCCTGGCCAGCTCTGCCTGTCTGCTCTTTACAGCTGCCTTCCAGACTTGTCTGTCTTGTGGGCAGGGCAGCCACTGCTCGCATCTTGAAGTCTGAAAGTTGCTGAGGCTGGCCTGCTCTCCTCCCTCCCCAGCACCACTCCTAGTTTCCCCTCTGGATGTCTTTCATCACTGGCAATGCCTCCTGGCCCCGCCCACAAAGCCCTTTATCTTTTGGGGGGCCTTCCTGTTTCAAATCTGCAGGGGAATGGGGTAGGGGGAACTGGGAGGACACCGGGGGCCTCACCAGCCGTGTGGGCTCAGAACCTGTTTCCTTAGCTGTAGGATGAGGGTTGACTCGGATGCCCAGTTCCAGCAGCATATGGTTCCTACTTTGGATAGAAACTTTCTTTTTCCTATTCTGGAGCCTGAACACTCTCTGCTGGTAAAGCTCTGTTTCATGGTGCAGACTGTGTCCATAACTCATTTGCCTGGCGAGGATGATATAACTGGAACTCACGAAGAACCTAGCCTGCCCACTTGGCTCTGGTTTCCCCCTCAGATCTCCTGGGGAGCTTTCAAAATATGCTGATGCTTAGGCCCCACCTGCAGGCCCGCTCTGATCCAGTTGGACTGGGGTGGAGCACAGGCGTTTCTATGACCTAACAGAGTTAGGACCTCTGCCTCAGTGCCTTGCTACCAGCTTTGAACTTGAAGCATGGTTCTCAATGCAGCAGGAACACTGGGAACTTGTCAGAAATGCAGCCTCTCAGGCCCTACCCTAGACTCCCAATCAGTATGCCCTGACAAGGTCCCCTGGGGGATTCCTATGCCATTCAATATTTGGGGAGCACTGCTTTCACCCCATAAGTAGCCTTGGAGGAGTCCCTTAGTCTGTATCTTTTTCATGAGGAGCCACAAATCCATTTTGGGTGTAGGTATGACAAAAGAAAATTTGCATTCAGTGTTGGATAATATTAATGTTCAGGAAAATAAATATAACATCTATGCTTCCTGGTGCTCTGCCCAAGTGCTCAGTCCCCATGGTGTCCCTCCGTGCTGATGGCCCAGCCCAGTGCCATATCCTTACCACTTTGGCGATAATCCCAGACCCACTTTCAATACTTTCAAAGGAGGCAGCTGAGACCAGAGCCAGGCAGCCAGTGGCTCACCTGTCCTGAAAGCTGTTCAGGGGGCTCGTCTCCCTCAGCAGGGCCAAATGAGAGCATGTGTGGGTCTGGGTGGGGGTGGTGGCTCCTGTCCAGTCTCTAGTCCTGTTCTGACCCTTTCCCTGCTTGTACCCAGGCCCTAGGGCCCTCTCAGCACAGCATATCCATCCTGGAGCACCTGGGCTCTTGCCAGAAGCCACCAGAGGGATGAAGAGAGCAGAGCCGAGCAGCCAGCCTGTGCATGTATGCACTTGTCATTGCTTCTTAGTCTTCGTTTCCTTTCTGGGGAGTTCAGCATTATATGGTAATTGGCTGTGCAGTTTTTGAGGGACAGAGAGGCCTCCCCAGCCCCCTACTTTGCCTTACCATGTGCTCCTCTAAGGTACAGATGTGAGCACTCAGCCTTGTCCTGCCTCAAAGATGGGGTGGGAGGTGGAGCCCAGGGCAGCAAAAGGGCAGTAAATAGTGAGATGTGGAGATGTGGAGGGCACCGTGCAGGCTGCAGTGGGAGTGAGAGGGAGAGAGAGGGCTCAGAGGACAGAGGAGGCCTCCTAGGTCTGGGAACTGTGACTCTTTCTGAGTATTTATTTATTTATTTTGTTGAGACAGAGCCTTACTACATTGCCCTTGGTAGAGTGCCGTGGCATCACAGCTCGCAACAACCTCAAACTGTTGGTTTTAAGCCATTCTCTTGTCTCAGCCTCCCAAGTAGCTGGAATTACAGATACCTGCCACAGCACCCGGCTATTTTTTGTTGCAGTTGCCATTGTTGTTAATGGGCCAGGGCTGGGTTCGAACCCGCCACCCTCGGTGTATGTGGCTGGCACTGTAACCACTGTGCTAGAGGTGCCGAGCCTCTTTCTAAGCATTTAATGGTCAGCATGTGTTGGAGGAAAGAAACTTGTCTCCACAATCATGAGGCCAAAGGGCTGTGCTGTTCTTACATTCTCCAGGCTCTTCATCTGCCACCAGCAATGGTGAGAATGACCACGACTGACAGGTGCATATTCTTCCAGCTTTAGAAAACATCCATTGCCTCATCTTATCCCCATAATACCTAGTGGATGGAAATGGCATATTCTTGGCCTCTCCTTGCATAAAGTTGGGGGAAGTGAGGAGAGATGGAGATAAGCTGGATTTTGAGGTGGGACTTAGTTTTCCCCTCAGCTCACCTGAGCCAAGGATGGGAGACACAGGAAGCTGTGGCTGGGAGATAAGGGTGACAGGGGCTGTAGATTGGACAGAGACAGGAGCCCCAGCCAGCTGTGTGCCCACTGCTATTTCCACCAACCAGAAAAGGCTTCTGCTCTCCATGTGAAGGACAGTAAGGCAGCCATCAACTCAGAGCTCTTGCCTGATATCAGGGCACTTAGTGACTGCAGAGATGCAAGGCAGAGCTGTGTTTGTGGCTACTGTGAGCATTCAGTGTCTGACATAGCGATGTATACCCAAATCAAGGCACACATTTTCATGAGTTCCACTTATGTCAATTATCCTCGCCAGACCAATGAGTTGTGGACCCAGTCTGTACCATGAAACAGAGTTTTACCAGCAGAGAGCACCACCTCTCAGACAGCCAAAGGCCTGGAGGATGAACATGTAACCCGAAGGAGAATTCATGGAGTTCATGTTTTTCCCTTCCTGCAGGGACATTGGCCAGCATTGATTTTCGACCAGGATATATGCCACTTCTGACTGCAGGGGACAGTGCTATTTGGGATTCTGTGAGGTTGAAAACATCCTGTAGTGCCCCGTGCTGCAGCATTGCCCAGCCCGCCATATTGCACCCGATTTGTTAGGGTAGCAGGGAGGTGGCTGTGAGCACCTGCTCTGCTCCAGAGGACAGTGGCAATACATCCTAGCCCAGAACCATTCCCTCTGCAGGGTCAGGAGGGGGGTGTGGAGACAGAAGGACAGCTAAAGAGCCAGAGGAAAGAAACAGCCAATGTGTGACAGAGCTTCTCTTGGTGGGGGTGGGGGCATGGGGATGGGACCAGGGAGGGGCCCCCAGGACCTCAACCACATCTGTAACATTTTATTTTGTTTATTTATTTGTTTATTTTTTGGCTGGGGCTAGGTTTGAACCCACCACCTCTGGTATCTGAAGCTGGCGCCCTCCTCTTTTGAGCCACAGGCACCGCCCTATAACATTTTATTTTTATAAAACAAAATCCAAAGGTACACAACGCAATAATAAGATATCATGATAGGCTCGGCGCTATCAGCACAGTGGTTATGGCATTGGCCACATACTCCCAGGCTGGCGGATTTGAACCCAGCCCGGGCCAGCTAAACAACAATGACAACTGCAACAAAAAATAGGCGGGTGTTGTGGCGGGTGTTGAGGCAAGAGAATCGCTTAAGCACAACAGTTTGAGGTTGCTGTGAGCTGTGATGCCGCAGCACTCTACTGAAGGCAACATATTGAGACTGTGTCTCAAAAAAAAAAAAAAGATATGATGTTGGATGATGCTGGGGGCAGGTAGTCAGGGATGTTTATTATATGACTCACTATTTGTCGATACATTTGAAATATTTCATAACTAAACAAAAGTGTGAAAGAGGCTGGGCACGGTGGCTTACACCTGAACTTCCAGCTACCTGGGAAGCTGAGGCAGGAGGATCACTTGAGCTCAGGGGTTGCAGTGAGCCAGGAGGACACCATTGCACACCAGCCTAGGAGATGGGCTCTGTCTCAAAATACCAAATCAGAACAAAACAAAAAAGAAAAAACAAGAAAAAGGTATAGATGGTTCGTGTAGTAAACCTCGATTTGTGTAGGAGGGATCACTTCAGAACATGCCAGCACTCAAGCTGCGTGTCTCTGGATGGACTCACAGGGCACCAGGATGGAGGCTACCTGAGACTGGCACAATTGTAGGACAGAAACTTCTTTTTACTTATATGGACTTTCAGGCTGTGGGGATGTTCTACCAGGTGCCTGTATTTACCTAATGTTTTAAAACATAAGTTTTTCTAAAACTTTAGAAAACACACAGAGGGGAGAGGAAAATTCAAGGGGAAACCATGAAGGAAAATAAAAACGGAGACAAGGAAAGAAGAACGTCCCGAAAAGCTGGACTCAGCCCAGGCACGTGGTGGGGAAGGTTAGCAGAGACCTCCGTGGCTTCCTGAGTGGGGAGCAGCTTTCTGAGGGCACCAAAAAGCACCTAGAGGAGGAGTCTGCCCCCTTGCCCTCCTGGCATGGGCTCCACTGAAAGCTGCTTCCCCTTGTTGTGCCAGGAGTAGCCCTGGGCCTGCCTGCCTGGGCCCTCCTGCCACCTGCCAACAATGTAAGGGCCTGAGTGGAGAAGAGGAGACAAGTATTGGGATGACAGTGCATGGGAGTGGCGCATGATCAGTAAGTTCTCTTGGGGAGGAAGTACAACCCTGGGAGGGAACTCTTTGGCCTAGAGGTGGTAACCAGTGGAAGGAAGGATTTATGCCATAGAGACACCTGGATACGTGATCCTGGGCCCAATGCAAATCTCCTTCCTCCTCCTGCTGCTGGACCCAGGGAGGGAAGAGAAGCCAGTTCAGACTGGAGGTGGGGTCTTATTCTTTTGGGCCATCTCAGGCCTGCCATCTAGAGCTGCAGCTCCTCCAACTGTTCAGGCCTCTGAAAATGTTTTGGCCCCAAACTGTGGCAGGCCCAGGAAAGGAGCTGACTCCCTCAGCTAAGGTAATCACAGCCTGAGTCCCCCTTTGAGTCAGGTGCTCTGGGGGTTCCCAGGGAAGGGAGAGGCTTCCAGCCCCCAACACCATTGAATCCCATCCTTTTCATGTTACATGGAGGAAATGTTCTGGAAGGCATGCGTGGCTATGGCCTCTGCCCCCACAAAATAATGCTCAGAAAAATGGTCAAGTGTGAGTCCCAGGGAGTGGGGTCAGAGATCTCCCAGGGCCGTGGCTCTGAAGTGTGACCCCTGGACCACAAATAGCAGCATCACCTGGGACCTGGTTAGAATGCACATTCTCGCTGCCCAGGCTACCCAGCAGACTCTGGGGTGGGGCCTGGTGCCCTGGGTTTAACAAGACAGCAGCTGCAGGGGATGCTGATGGACTGGAATCTGAGGCCTGGGTTCCTCCCCTGGGGAGGAGAAAGAGACCAGCGAGTAGAGTTCAGTGAGCTTTCTGTGTGGTGCTGACAATTATGTCCCTCCCCCCCAGTGTGTGCCCTCTCATCCCGTAATTTGCAGTGATGAGAAGGCTGCCCAGAGCAGGGAAGTGTCCTGCAGGAGGCTTGCAGTGGGTAGAGAGCAGGCTTCTGGGCCCCTAATTCCTATTCAGTTAATGCAGTAGTACAAATGAAAAGGAGGAGGGGAATGGTGACAGTGGATGCAAGGAAGTTACAGATATCGAAGGGAAGGGATCCAAGTTGAAATTTCAGGAACTGATGATGGCACCTGTGGAGCCATGGTGGGCTTCCCTGCCTCCTCTGAGATCCGGTGGAATAACTGCCTTGCTGGACCAGGGTGAAGCCCTCTGCATGGAGACAGTGAGCAGGGAGGGCCAGACTTGGCTGTGCAGAAGCAGCCGTTGGTCAGGGCAGGTCAGCAGAATGTGTGCCCTGATGTGGGGAGCCTGCCTGGTGTGGAGGTAGAGGGCGGCCAGGGACGGTTCCAACTCAGCAGAGAGCACCTGGCAAATGCTGGCAAATGGCCTTGCTCCAGGCTGCACCCAGTGCCTGCAGGAGCTGCGCGGACAGCTGGGAATTGCCCTTCCTTCCCAGCACCAGCACCAGAGGAGCTGGCCTGGGGCACCTGTCAAGGGGATCAGCATTTGAGGCCCATGTTATAATGGAGCCAAACTAGAAACAGAAAAACCCACCTGGGAACAGGGCCTGGGGGTGGGGGTGGGGTGTACAGGATTAATTTAATTAAGCCCTGCTTTGGGACCAGGCTAAATTTAGCAGCTGCCTGAGCTGCCGGTTCAACTCCTTCCCTGTAACTCCCTCCCATCTGCCCATTGTGCCTGCTGCAGGTGATTAATTCTGAATTCCGGGCTGGCGTGTGCACACGCACCTGCTGATTGCCTAGTCCTTCTCCAGGCCTCTGCTAATGTTCTCTCCTGGACTCCCAGGGGAAGGTGTATTCTCAACCACCTTAGCAGCCTGCTGGCCCTTCTCCAGGGAGGTAAACACAGTCCATCCGTGCTAATGACTCCCATGGTGGCCGCAGCAGGCCCAGCCCTGGGCCCCAGCACCTCACGAGGGCAACACTGCCACTGCAGGCCTGATCTCCAGCCTGTTTCATTTTATTGTTCTTGGTGAAGTTTAAGAAAAAGATTGAAAAGTGCAGCAGAAACAGAAACTCTGAGGCTTTATAGCTGTGCCTTATAGGGGAAAGGGGAAAGGGTTCTCTGACCACAGTTTTGTTCCAGTTTTGCACCTTTTTCCGTCTTTGATGATTCACATTTGTTTTTTTCAATCTTTGTATCCTTTTTTTCCTTTTTCTTTTTATGTGTTTTTTCTTAATTACCCTCCTGCCTATTTGGGGGCAATTCCAAAGTTTATTAGTCGCTCCACCAAATTGAAACAATGTCAAAAGGGAAGGAGATCAGATGGAAGATGATGTGAATAATAGTAATAAATAGCAAATGATGATTTGTGGTTGCTGGGGTCTGAATGTGTCCCCTCAAAATTCACATGTTGAAACCTCAACCCCTAATGGGATGGTATTTGGAGGTAAGGACTCTGAGAGGTGATCAGGCTTAGAATAGGTCATGGGAGGATTGGTGCTTTTGAAAAAAGTGGAAGAGACAGGACACACCTCTCTGTGTGCATACACCAAGGCAGGCCAAATGAGAACATAGCCAGGAACTGAGGCAGCCAGCACCTTAATCGCAGCTTCTCAGCCTTCAGGGCTGTGACCAATAAATTCCCATTTTCTAAGACATCCCAGTCTATGGCATTTTTGTCATAGCAGCCCAAATGGGCTAAGACAGTGTTTTAGAGCAGCAGTCCCTGACCTGTTTGACACCTGGAGACAACTTTTCCATATTGTCTGGTTGGGGGGTTGTGCATTAGAGCCTCTTAGGAGCACACAGCCTTGCTCCCCTCATGACCAGTTTACAGTAGGGTTTGTGCTCCTATGAGACTCTAATGATACCACCACTGTGACAGGAGGTGGAGCTCAGGCGATGATGTGAGTGACGGGAAGCAGCTGTAAATACGGATGAGGCTTTACCAGCTCACCTGCCGCAAAGCTCATCATGGCTAAGGGGGCTGGGTGTCAGCACAGTGCCTGCTTGAGAAGTGAGGGCTCACTGAACAGCAGTATTGGTAATAATGCCAGGAGCTGGGCTGGGTGAGATCATGAAATGCTTTCTTCTTCTCCCTTTGCTGTTTTCCAGACCATTCCATGGGCTCGCTCTTATAGCCCCTCTGTCAAATCTTAGATGCCCTAACTTTTCTGGTCACTTCAAACATTAATTAGTGACCTTGTTTTTAGGTATTGGAAGTCCAGCCCAGTTTAATGCCTCAAGCTGAGTCTCTCATCTAGTTTTCAGTTCCTACCTACTTCCCCAACCCAGGTCCCTGCCCAGGTTTGGTACCTGCAGCAGAGGCTGGGGCACAAGTGGTGTCTCTCCTGTCATTCACCCCTGTACAGCCCTCTCTCTTGGCCAATCTCTCCACTGCTGTGCTGGTTTCCCACCCCCACCCCTGCTGCCACCAGCAGCAGTGATAGTATTTCTTGGTCAAGAGCACTAGAAAATGACTGCAGTGACCATAATGGCTGTGGTTATGGAATGGTGCAATGTTTTGATCAGTTATAGGTCTATGAATACAAATGATTTTAAAGCTCTTTCCAAATTTGCTGGGCCACATAAACATTAAGATGGTTTTCATAACAACCAGGTCCAGACACTGCCTGCCCAGTGGATGGGGAGGCCTTGGGTTCTGTGTGGATTTCAGGAGTATAGAGTTCATGTAGGTTTCTCCATTGGTGTTTCCCTTTGGATTGTTGCTCTTACCGCCTGAGTTTCCCTTGGGTTTTAATCCCCCAGGGGAGGAAATACCTTTGTGGGAATAGTTTCCTTTGCCAGTTCATTGAATCTGTGCTAGTTGGGTAGAGGAAGATCTGTTTTTTCTACCCCCAGACATAATTCCCAACCACTCATCCCCTTTTGAATTTGTGGGACCACCTAGACATTGAGATGAGAGGCCTGGGTGGGAAGCCACCATTGCTTTAGAAGTTTGGCTATGGTCGCAGGCTGCTGAGAAGGCTGTGTGCAATCCAGGTACTCCTTAACCAAACCCTCTGTATGTTCTTGCTGGAAATGACAGCACATTGAACCTAGGGCTTCTGTATATTTTGTCCCCAAAGCAGAAAGTTCTGGGGTGACTGAGGTAGAGTTGGGGCTAGGGAGAGGATACCAAACAGCCAACTCTTGGCTTTTCAAACCGGTAAATATTACTTAAGCTTCTCATTTTCAGGGGTCTGGAGAATGTTCTTTTCACTTATTCTAGCAAGTGATAAGTATTTGATATATTGGCTGGCCATATATAAGCCAAACTTATAAAGACATTTTAATCTTCAGCTCCTGTCTCTGCATATGGGGAGGAGGAAAGTACTCTTGGGCCAGGAGGTGTTCAGGACCCACAGGCCCTGTGTCGTTGTGTCCTGGCTGTCTCACTGTAGCCCTGAGCATGGGGGAGGGGTCTGATCAGCCAGACACTCCCTGCGGTGAGGTGGTGAGACTCACCTTCTCTTAGCAAGGATGGGAGTGCAGGCCCAGGGACAGGCCTGGCGTGCAGAGCTGACTAATGGTGCAATGCCAGCAGGTCCTCTTCACTAACAATTAGGCCCCTTCCCTGCCCAGGGGAGTACAGGCTATCTCTGGGTCCCCTCCCTCTAAATGACCCTCAAAAATACCACTGGGGAGCAATTCTGCTGGCTTCTAGGATATTTAGGGTCTACCCTGCAGAAGCTGAGAGGACATGTCCTCCCCTGGCACTGCAGCCACCTGACTTGGAGGCTGCAAACCCTTCCTTCCCCCTTCAGAAGCCATCACCTGCTTTCTCGCCTTTAGGTTGGGCAGCCTGACAGGCAGCCCCCAGTAAAGCTGGGACCTTTATAGGGAACTAAATTGGACTTATTTCCAGATGTCCTTGACCTGTGGACCTTAGAGCTAAGAGTCCCAGCCCATAGGTATGGCCCAGAATGACAAGAACCACCATGGAGCCATCCACAGTCCTATGGGTGCTTTGGGTCCCCTTCTACTTTGTAAAATACTATTAGCTATCATTTATTGAGCATGTACTATGTGCCAAATGCTCTAAGTAAGTGATCGCTTGGAAAGCATACAATAACTTATAAGGAAGGTACTAGAATAACTATTGTAATCCCTGTTTTAATAAGTGTGGAAATAGTCTTAGCAAGATTAGGTGACCAAAGCAGATAAAGCATCCATATTGCTACATAGAGATCAAGTTCATTCATTTATACGGCTATATAGTATTTGTGTGAAGTACTTCATTGCCTCTATCTGCAGTAGTAACTACTAGTATGGCTAGTGTGCCCCTGTCTAGGACCTTTCTCTGCCCAGACTTGAATGTAAGTCCATTTAAAGCCTACAGGTCTGTATCTGTGTGTGCATGTATGTGCCCTAGGTTGTAAGCTCCATTTGAGTAAGAATTTTGTGCATCTTTTGATCACTTTTGTATTTCCAGTACTTAAGCATACCTGGCACATACTAGATATTTAATAAATATTTATGGAATAAATGCATATGTGATACCTAGTTATGTTTTGCTTAAAAAATAATACCATATTTATTTTCTGTAGGTGTTTTGTTTTCTTTGCTGAAATTAATGCCCTTCCACATCAGTATATGTAAATCTGCCTCATTCTTTTTCACTGCTGGATAATATTCCACAGATTATCTGATCATTCTCTTGCTGATGGGCATTTAAGTTGTATCTGATTCTTTTGCTGTTACAACTCTGAATATACTTGAATTCACCTTTTGGAGCACAGGTGTGAGAGACTAGAAGTGAAGAACATACCTAGAAGTGAATTTGTTAGGTCTTAGAAAATACATCCTTGATAGTGTCATTATTTTTCTTATGTTTCCCAAGTCTTTGTCAAAGATTTTTAAAGCCCATTTATAGTTCTGGAATGAGGAGGCTGTGAATATTCCCACTTGTTCAATCAGGGCCTGGTACTCTCTGCCAGTACAAAGTAGTGGTGTGTATAACCTTGCATTTCCCTGATTGATCATTTTAGTTCAGTCAATTATTTCCAGTTTTTGATTGTGATAAATGTTTATTCTTCAAATTCTATTTCTTTTTTTTTGAGACAGAGTCTCACTTTGTCACCCTCTGTAGAGTGGCATGGTGTCATAGCTCATAGCAACCTCAAATTCATGAGCACAAGTGATCCTGTTGCCTCCGCCTCCCACATAGCTGAGATATAGGTGCCCCCCACAATACTTGGCTAATTTTTCTATTTTTAGTAGAGACAGTGCCTCACTTTTGCTTAGGTTGGTCTTGAACTCCTGAGCTCAAGCAATCCACTTGCCTTGGACTCCCAGAGTGCTAGGATTACAGGTGTGAGCCACCATGCCCTGCTATTCTTCTAATTCTAAATGGTATTTATTTTTAAAATAGTGGCGTTTTTGCAGGTATATGATAATATTAATATAATTGATTTGTATATTGATCTTTGTCTTAGTCTGTTCAGTCTGTTATAACAAAATACCATGAATCAGTAGCTAATAAACAACAGAAGTTTATTTCTCACAGTTCTAGAAGCTGGGAAATCCAAGATCAAGGAAGGCACCTGCATATTCAGTGTTTGGTGAGGGCTTTCTGGTTCGTCGACAGCTCCTTCCAGCTATGTCCTCACATGGCGAACGAAGGCACTTTGCCCTTTGGGCTCTGTCCCCATGACCTAATCATCTCCCAAAGGCCCCACCTCTTAACACCATTACTTTGGGAGTTAGCATTGCAACAGATGAATTTTGGGTGGACATAATCATTCAGTCCATTGCATCTTATAACTAACATCCTTTGTCTTCTGATTAATTCTAGTACATTGCTGTAAATCCTTTTAGATCCACGTGGAAGATTATATAATATTCAAACAATGTCAGGTTTATTTCTTCCTTTTCAGTTTTTATACCGTTTTTTTCTTGCCTTGTCCTCAGCCAGTGCAGAGTTGAGTAGCAGAGAGGTGGACAGCCTTGCATTGTTCTGACATTTTTTTTTTTTTTTTGAGACGGAGCCTCAAGCTATCCCCCTGGGTAGAGTGCCATGGCATCACAGCTCATAGCAACCTCCAACTCCTGGGCTCAAACAAGTCTCCTGCCTCCGCCTCCCAAGTAGCTAGGACCACAGGCGCCC